>VYWZ01001873.1:0-16745 GCA_008711595.1 Fusarium xyrophilum
TCTGAATACCCTCATATGCACACATGCCTGTGATTCTGGTATCACCTTTAGTGATCTTTAAAGAGAAAACAGTCTAATAATAACATTTTCTAGAGAAATTAGACTTCCTAGAAGATTAGGAACTCACTAGTTATTGAGCTGTAAACAGCACATCCCTCCCTGATTGGTCAGATTGAACCCACTGCGCAATTTCCATAGCTTTAAAAGGTCAACCTGACCGCCACCTTAGATTGAAGAAAACAAGGCTCTTTCAATCAATGCTGAAATGCTCGTTGTGACCAATCTACGCTTTGTACAACAGTTTATGATTTAATCTCAAAATGTAATAGAAGTGCTTTCTGAAGTTGAGGTTAGTGGGAGACAGTTAATATTAGCACTTCTTGAGAATGAGTTGTTGATATATATTTCTACTTATATGTAAATGAGTAGCTTTTCTTGTAGGGGGAACATCATATTCTAGTTATATTTACTTTCGATATGGGGTGAGTGGTTGCCTACCAAAGTGCTTGAGGTTCTTAAACGAGATTCCTCGTTCAACTACCGTTTAACGTGAGCGACATGGTGGGTCTTGTCGATCCAGTAGTGAGATAGATCCAGTAGTGAGATAGATCCACAAGTATTTAGTTCAGACGCCAGTGTCAAAAGAGGTCGACACTTTCAACCTTGTTGATTCATATCTTCATTCAACATTTACATTACAAGCATCAGTCATTTCTTCAAGGTGCGATATCTGAGTATAAGCACAAGAGAATTAATTGTAATATCTTCTCTGCCTATACTACCTTGTCACTCCACATCATTATCCAGTCAGCATTACCACCAAGTCCCTCGTAGAGATTTGTGACGTGGCTGTACGACTTCATTCTACCTCTGACCCAGAAGAAATACCCAATTTCAGCAGAAAAATGCTAGACAGATTCCTTGCCAGCCGTGTGCTAAACCAACCCCTTCAATACCCGTTGGTGAAGCATCACCTACCTTTGAGCGCACCCGCAGAGTCACCGAGGGCAGACCCCCAACCGACCTCGTCGTTTCCCTCGCCTCTCTTTCCTTTCGCCACATCCACCCATGATTTCCGTTCCTAGATGTCTAGCGCGTCTGCGCAGACATGGGTTCTATGGATGAGCCTGCGCTGTTGTACTATACTCTCTTTGGGGTCACGCTGCCGTACTCGTTTGACTCACGTCTTGATCAGGCGTCGAGCGATTCGTTTTGGAAATATTCTAAGCGCAGTATATTTGTTGATGTGCTGTAGGAGCCCTCTTATAGTTCGTTGGAGGTTCTTACAGTGCTTGTTTTGGATCTCTCGGGGATGACGCATGGACCTCAGGTCTGGGGTCCATTGGCTGTGGCGACGAAGCTGGCGGTGCAGCTTAAAGAACACTCAGGGACTTGTCTTTCGTATGTCAACAGAGGCTGAAAGCAGTGAATCGCTGAGCAAGAGCGATGGCAACTTCCGGCAGCGGCTGTTCTGGGCCAATTACGCCCTCGACTGTACCATCTGCACCACCATGAAGCATCATTCGACCTTGGGCGACGATCATGCTAATCACTTTCTACCTGCACGACAGCAAGTCTGGAGGGAGAACTTATCAGAGGTAGATGATGCGTTGCTTACTCCAGCCTTTTTGTTTAGCTACCAACTGGAGCTATTCGATCTCTCCTAAAGAATTCACAGAGTTGGGATGGAATACAGCGCGTTGTACAACAGCCAAGAGCTGGAGTCGACTTGGCTGAGCGAATTGAGTAACATCGCAGCCGAACTAAGTTCCTGGATGATGGAGACTCTACCTTCTCGCTTATTCTGGCACAACCATAATATTGTCGAGGACCGTGTGCCAGGTGCAATTCGACCATCTATCTTCATTCTTTATGGGTACTACTACGCCCTGGATATCTACCCAAACGGCTTTCTCGCCATCCCGTGTCACTTCAACTTCCAGTCCGATTCACACCTCGAGATCCGTCGCCGATGCTTAGATCGATGTCTCAACAGCATACAAACCTTGTCTTAGATCGTCACAAAGGTAGCTGACCAAACAGTCAGTCAACAAGCTCGGCTGGCCATTTGCTTGGTCGGTCTGGGTAGCCGCTCGCTTCCTCACAGCGCAGAGATACTTCACATGCGAGGCAGATCCCGAGAGCATAGCAAAAGTCTCCCTTTTCACTACGTTTCTCAGTACAATGGGTCGTTTCTGGCAGATCAGCGCCAGTTACGCGAAGATGCTGCGTCGCGCGACTTCTGATCTTGATGCAGGGACTCAACCGGGCCAAGGGCCGATTCTTCAGCTCATGGCTGATCTTTGAGTCCCGGCCTCTCATATCGAGGATCAGTTTAGGCCAGATTCTATGCTGCATGGGGTGATTAGTCCGGGGCAGTCTGTCTCGACGTATGATAATGCCAGCTACATTGACGTTGAGAGATTGGATACTCTATTTCCTGTGTTCGCTGATGATACGTGTTTTGATATATCTCAAGATCCGGATAATTGGTTTCGCATGCCGTTGTTTGCGTCGTCGGCATATCAACAATTCAACGCGCCGGAGCAGGAGTGGCATTTAGCTCTGAGCTTAATATTGACTTTCTATTGCCTCGAAAAATACTCTACTTTCTAAGATCGAGGCCATGTGAAACTCATATCCTGCGAGCTCTTTTTAACCATCCTTGGCCACCTGGCAATTCGACTTGCACAGAGATTGACTCGTCTAATCTCTCAATGCCCAGTGTGACTCGCGTCTCTCCGTCTAAAGAGCTCCAGCCAACCTTTGCCAATACTAACATCCCCTGTCTATAGAACGGAGCTGTCGCTTCATGACAAGTGTACAGACCCAGGCGTGGTGCAAACTCTATCTCCTGCCATCCTGCCTTTGCAGGCCATATCCCCGCAATCTCGGCTAAGAACTCGTAGATAGGCGCACTACCCCAAGCATGACAGTCTGAGCGGTGTGAGATATCGTCGTCTTCCCAGATTTTCAGATCGAGAGATAATTGGTGATGCCACGGCTGCCAATAATCATGGAATAGATCGTCATACAAAGACCCCTCTGCGGCACTAATCGCTCGGAGGGTGTAGAAAGACATGAAGATCGACGTATTGACGAGTGGCGTACCGCTTTGAGGACTTCCTAGGGCGCGCTTAAGCAATGACTGGGCGCTGTCAAAGCTGTTTGTGTATGTCGAAACACCGGACTCTTCCACTGAAGGTGGAATACCATATGGTCGCCACTGCTCCGCCCAGTCATGAAAGTTCAATCGCCCTTCTCATTCCCAAGACTCACAAGGTCCAGTCGGTGATCAATGCGTTGGTAGAAATACCCCAACACAGCGTCCACCACAGGTAAGAGAGGCCGAACAAATGCCTTGTCGGCATAGTGAAGGAAGTGATCGTGTAGTATACAGATCCAGTAGAGAGAGGTGCGAGGAATAATCTGTAATTGAGTTGATAGTGCTCTACTGGCCTTAAGTCCAATGCGAGGCTGGAACGAGCTATGAAGGTGCACGATTGCCTGCCTAGCTAAACGATCATCGCCAGATACGTGATATGTAAAGAAACAAGAGCTGTGTGTGTCCATAGCGTATTGGAGCTGTTCGTAGAAAGGGCAGTCTTGGTAGCAATCATGCATGCAGTTTTGTAATGTTCTGTTACTGGTATCGTACAGCGCTCCCAAAGTCCCGTCGTCCGAGGTCGTGCTAATCTTTGACAGTACGTTCATTGGGTAATTCACAACGTGAATATCGATGCCCGTATGATCAGATCCGACGATCCAGTCTTGATGTTAGTCTCATGAAGCGGAAGGTGCGCCAGTGAAAAGGCATATACACTTCTTCTGTCTCTTCACTATCATAGCAACCCAGCCGTGGATTCCCATCCTTTCCTTGAAATGCATAGATATCCTTGGGCCCGATGAGGAACTTGCTTGTATCGTATCTATTTTCTTTGCAACGGAGATATGGAACTAGCACTGGAGTGTCCACATAGCTTTCAGAGTAAGTAACGGTAAGCAAAGCGCCTCCAAACTCCGGCCGGACGAAGCGGAAGCGGATGAAGGCGGTGGTGTGAACGGGAGTTCCAAGGTCGAGCTGATGGCTTGATCGAGCGGAAATAAGGATATTACTCTCTCCGGACTGGATTTCCAGCAATCCTGCACCCTATGTACCATGGAGTAAGCCGCTCTGAACGTTGTGAATAGCGTTGAAGTAAGACTTCTGACTCCTCATCGGCGGAATGAGACGTGGCGATAGTTTCCACGGCGCTGTGACACAAGTGGAGTTCTGAAAACGGATCAGTATCGCTGGAATCCACTCTAATGATGCATCGCGTGATGCGGAAACCAATTCGTATACGTGGAGAAAGTCATCTTCTTCCTCATCGATGCGGAGCGTCACATTATGATCTAACGCCGTTTGCCAAAGCTCACTGCTTCGAGTCTACGGCGCCCAGACCTCATCATTAATAGTAGTCGCGATCTTGACACCACCTGTTCCCGGACCTGGAATGCTAGTACCGTACGACGTCCCGTGGAAGAGTAAAGGCAGCCAATCGTTTATTGATGTATACCTTTTATCGCGTATCGGTCGTCATCTGAATCGGAAGCGATGTCGATATACCTGAATTGATAAAGAATGTCTGGCGGAAATGAAGGAAGCGACCGGCGGTAGACGTGGCTTTTTCGACGAAAGTGGGATTCCATATCCAAGATGTGTCGAATAGTTCGGCTGCCATCATGGGCATACTCTTCAGTTCGGTGCGATGACAACTAGGGAAGACCTGAGGGGTGGGTGGGTTAATTGACTATTCCTCGGTCAATGTTGAGCGCAATTTGAATGTGATGGCACTGGTATGACCCCCGTTGAGCTGAGGCGGCTTCGGAGCTTGTAAGACCGGGATATGCTTCGTTTAACGGGAGCAAGCGGGTTGACGTGCGCCGACCAGCCCCGGCCCATTCTATATTGATGCGAATTTATCGAAATCTCGGTGTTATGCTTCGCGAAGACTTGCCGCAGCACCTTTGTGGTTTCATTCTTGATAGGTGTTTACGTGAAGGTCTAGACCCTGTGGATGGAGAGAAGCTGCGGCGAATTATCTCATACTGGAACAACATCATCCTCAGTCCCTGAAACAAAGTCAACGACGGAAATGGCCACAAATTCGAAGCCGCAGCTGACTTTGTTTGCAAGAACCACAAACGGCTTCTTACTCTTACCAGTGAGCTCGGCATCAAGATGTTCCTGCCATACATCGAGGGCAACATGCTCATGCGGATACCTGGTCAAGGCCCGCTCCTCTATGATACTGTCAAAACGCAGATATTGCCTCCGCTATCTGAAGAGGACATTGCGATTCTGGCTGATATCACAGCTCAGTTCAATGACATGGCAAGTGAGATCGACGTGCATCAACCCTGGACGCACCCAAAGGTAAAGCAATGGGATCGTCTCACGCTTTCTTCATGGCTAGATGGCTTTACGCGTGATGGTGTAGCCTGAGGCGTGATTGACATGACGTACAGAGCTGTCATGTCGGCGGAAGGTGAGGATATCTCACTGTTGAGCGTCGTTAACAGTGTCGCACGAATCGGAAACGTAGAAACGAAGGGTAGAATGGATATGTTGACCAACGTCAAGAATGGATGTCTGGAAGAGAGGATCAAGGGCACACCACAGAACATCGCTATCAAATTGGCTGAACTGCTCGGTAGTGACACTGCTCGCCTTCAAGCACCTGTTCGACAGATCCTCCAGAACGAGAATGGATACCTCGTCGTGGGCGATTCATTCCGCGTTCAAGCTCACAAGGTCATTATCGCCATCCCCCAAAAGCTGGCAGGTCGCCTTTTCTACCAACCTCCTCTTCCCGCAGCCCGAGACCAGCTCTGCCAACGCGTCCCAATGGGTTCCATCGGAAAGGTCATCGCAATATACAAGACCCCATTCTGGCGTGATCAAGGCAGCGGTGAAGTCTCAAGTCTCGAGTGTGTATGACAGTCTACATTTGACAGCTCCCTACCTGGATGCTAGCTTTGGCGCCATGATAGGTTTTCTCGAAGCCAACGTGATGCGAAGACTTGATGATGTCTCTGAGGAAGAGATCTTTGCTGCTATGACAGAGGACTTTGTGAGACATTTTCATCCCAAGGCGAGGGAGGTGCAGTCGTGGGTGCTGCAGAGACGGGGATAATGAGGAGATTTCGAGAGTTGTCTGGACCCAGTTCGGGCCGGTGTTGACGAAGCCGGTTGGTGGGATTTATTTTGCTGGGACTGAGGCGTCGAGTTATTGGGCTGGGTTCCTGGAGGGTGCTATTGTTGCTGGGGAATCTGCGGCCAAATAGGTTCTGGAGCCACTGTAGACGGCTGTGGGCATTCCTTTTGGAATAGATGCTTTATATTATACGCTATGTAAATTCTGTCTTTCTGGCATCGCGACATGTTTTCATTCAAGCCAAAGCAATGAGTGTACGCCAGCCATCCTTCCTAAGGATAGGGATACAGCTCGATACCATGACCTTGTCTTCCGTTCGGTGCTGGGGCACGCTCTGAGTCACGCATAATCCGCCAGGTGCCATCTCTCTCGACGAGAAGAAATACATCGCCTTGCCTATCGGCATTGCTCGATCTTCCACAATAAACGGTGATGTAATTGTCAGTATGTAGGACCTGACGACGTCTGCCCCTGCCCCTGCGGGTCGCAACAGATACGCGAGTTGTTCTGTGGTCGCAAGACCTATCATAGACAAAGTGGGATTATCCATAGTCTAAATAGATCGCTGAACTCAATATTTACAGCATTATGGGAGGAATATGCCATACCTGATCCAAATATGCGTGAAGCCAATGCGTCCTAAATGCCTGGCAACTTGTTCGTTACCAAGGGTTCGAGTTTGACTCTTAGGAGGGAGTACAAGCCACATGATCTGTGAAATTGTCAGCCGCATGGCGTAGGTACAACAAGCAGTGTCTCTTGACCTTAGGGTCTTGTGTAGTGCCGACGCCAACTTCGCGATGGACATGGTCTCCGGGATGGCAAGGCATGACTTGTAGGTGTAGTCAAAGTGATTTATGTAGTACACAAAGATGTTCTTCGTCTTGGTCATGAGGAGACTGGAGGATTCATACAATAGGACTTGTTTTTGGAGTCGCAATTGGGAGTTCAGGTCTTATAGACAATCACTTTCCAGGCCTTTCTTGAATTCAGCAAAAGAGCTGTTGGTACAGTATTAGTTACTATGTATAGCATCGTCTCGCCATTGGATATCACAAACACGGTGTTGGCCGGTTTGCAAAGCCAGGAATACGACAGAGCATCCTAGTCTGTATGAATTGCCTCTTGTTTAAAAGTCCGGAGAGCAACTAACAACCTGGAAATAATCTTTGAGCCGGGGTGACCCAACAACATATAGCCCTGGAAACCTGCTATTTTAATCCCAGCTTACGGAGAAATACGTATACTTGAGGTTATCTTTGCGTAGTCAAGGAGGCTATGAACTGGTGGTTCGGCCCGCCAATGGGTTCTGGGAGTTCTGAGCCCCCGATTTACAGAGTCTTGTTTCATTTCCCGCCTTGCAGAATTGACTGCTCATCAATGCTGGTTTTTACCGCCCGCAAGTAAGGTGAAATCCAGTACCATGAATATCATTGTGCAAACAGCTAGGTATAAAGTATGTTGGTTATCGAAGTCAAGGAATTGTCACATAAGAGGGTAAATCTTCAGGTGACAGTACACGTAACAGCCAGTCATGATGCTTATTCTTGGGCGCGCGCGTCTTCTAGAAATACTATTGGGCAGTGATGTGCAGTTCTCAAGATCGCAGAACCAACATGCATACGGCGAGGTATCATGGGCGAATCGCCTACTCGATATGCAATAATTGAGTGGGGCTTAGTCATGTGGAGACATTTTTTCCACTTGGGCTTGGCGCCTGATTTTATCTCACAACAACACAAATCCATGCGACTACTTTACCATTACATGACCTACCGCAGACTCTCTCTTCATACACAGCTGATCATCGCCTCTCATCGCTTCTCTGTTGCAACTTTGAGCTCTTCCTTTCACTATCATCTTTGCATTTACACTCCCACCAAGAGCCCTTTCACTCCCAGCTCTTCACATCCCAGCACATTGCGGCGCATCCAAATCATGGGCTCAGAGGGTTCCCGTAACCCTTGCACGCAAGTTCAGCATCAGTTCGATGATGATATCGGATTCCATTATCATGAACTCGACCATGCTCCTGCAACCTCACAAGGTACTTACCTCAAGGGCTCAAAGGAGGGCGTAGAACCCTTGGAGGAGTACCAGGAAGGCGGCTATCACCCAGTGCACATTGGAGACGTGCTTGGCCCATCGGATCGGTATCGAGTCATTCACAAACTCGGTCATGGTGGTTTCGGAACAGTGTGGCTCTGTCGAGACTCGGTAGAAACCCGTTACGTTGCCCTCAAGGTCATGGCCAGTGATCTCAACTCCGACGAGATTCTTGACCTCAGCCTGGCAGAGCTTGATCAATCGATGCCAGGCGCCCAGTTCATCGCGTCTCCACTCGATTCATTCTCTGTTGACGGACCAAATGGAACCCACCAGTGCCTGACACTGCCACCACTAGGGCCTTGTGTGTCGCCCCGATTATGGATGCGATTGGAGAAAGACCCCGCTACCATTTTGCGGAAGTTTGCCTACCAGACTACACAAGCATTGGACTTCCTACACAAGAATCGGATCTGTCATGGAGGTATGTTCTGTCCCGGGTCTGCTTGTCGAATCTGACTTAATACGACTACTAACATGCATTTACTAGATTTCCGACCATCTAATATTTTAGTCAAATTGGGAAACCTGGATCACCTTGCTGAAGATGAGCTCCTCTCGCTCTTAGGGCTCCCCGAGGCAATACAGGTGCAGCCAGAATCAGGAGAAGAGCTCCTAGCATCCAGTCCGAAATACCTTGTACCGCCAGTAGACATCTCCCGCCTCGGGAACGAATTCCTAACGGAGGAGATTTGCATCATTGACTTTGGCGAATCTTTCAAGTTCTCGTCACCCCCAGAAGACCTCGGCATCCCCGAGAACTATCTTCCGCCAGAGATCCTCTTGGAGTACCCTGATGCGACAGGTCTAGCCTGCGATCTCTGGGCTCTGGGCTGTACACTGTTTGAAATTAGAGAACAGCTCCCGCTATTCTACATGATCTACGACAAAGATGAACTACTAGCAGAGATGGTGAGGTTCTTCGGCAAGCTTCCAGAAGAGTGGTGGACGAAATGGGAGGCACGTGAGGAGTATTTCGACGTTGATGGGAAATGGCTTCGTGAAGAAGAAGACTGGTCCCTCGAGGTGGCGCTGAGCAAGCCAATTGAGATCTTCAAGTCGGGCGAGAAGTACAAAGAGGGGCCGAACAAGTCTTTACAAACTCCTGAAACTGAGCAGAAGTTGATGGCTGATCTGCTGTATCGGCTGTTCAAGTATGATCCTCGAGAACGGATTAGTGCAGAAGAGGTACTTCGTCATGAATGGTTTGGATTATAGGCTTTACTGCAACGAGCTTCACCCCAGTAAAGATGAAATTTTGTACCAATTACTCATTAGACTCGGCGCAACTCAATATCCGTTTATTCGTGATATCTCCACATGCCAATCCTAGCATGAGCCGCTTCTCGATATGAGGGATGAACTCTGCCCATTCCACCGTCTGGTATGCACTTGACGGTAACGCCCTCAGCCCAATGAAATCTTCGACAAAGATAAACAACCGGAAAACACGGTAAGAGGCGCACATCAAAGACGTGACGATCAGAAATCCGACCTGGACACCTAAATGAGGATCCCTGCCCTGCGAAATGTTGTATGTCCTGCTCAGAAAAGCAAAAATGCCCTTCCTCGGTCGTCGCGATGCCAGTCCATCCCCATCAGAATCTCCAGTACCTCTAATCTTGCCAAACCGACTCCTTCTCCAGTTCTGGAACCTATGGTGCCAGTTCCTCACAGGATGCGGTCGCTGATCAAGGGCTTGCTCAACAAGGCTCAGTTCCAGACCCTCAGCAAGACGATACTGCGGTATAAAGATCCACATGCACAGCTCCATCCAGAGCGCACCAAACATGCCGTAAGCTAGCATGTAAACACTAGCTACGCGCCAAAAGTTTCGTTCTACGGTGCTGGGCAACGAGAAGTTCCATGCACCTAGGAAGACGGGCTGAAGACAAAGATGAATGCGACGCCGACTAGTTCAAGATCAAAGTCCATTCGGAGGAAGATGTCGCCGGGATTTCTGTCCCATGGAACTTCTTTGACACGTCGTGAGAAGGGGGAGAAGAGGATCTTGCGTGAGAGTTCGTTGTAATATTGCCAGACGAGGTTCAGCGCGGTTTCGCCTCTGCTGATGAAGTCTAATGGGGTTTGATAGTACGGCTGATCCGGCTGACGTCCTTCCTATGCCTATGTGAGCCTGGCTGCTGAAGCTGCCCAAGAGTTTGGTCACTCACACGTACCAATATGTCTTCCATCGTGGTAAGGCACGGAACAGTAATTGTCGTCCCTACATCGGATGGCTTGTCTTTCCAGCACCATGCAGTTCCAAAAAGAATAATAACAAACGAAACCGCCGTGAGCTCCATGGTTGTCACATGAAGTCCTTGGATCAGCCGCGCGATAAAGGTTATGACGAACCAAGTCCCTTGCCATAGGGTTATGAGTCTGTAAGTATCAGCAAGAGCGCGGAATAGGCGTAAATCGGATTGACAGACCTTGCTAAACCATCTGACTTGTTCCTATCCTTGAGCTCCCAGTCGCTGGTGTCGGGGTAGTCGACATATGAGTTATTGACCAGGTAAAATAGCTGTTCGGCGTTGAACGGCATTGGTCGGCGAAGATCGTCTGCTGCAAGTACAAAGCCACCCATGTCGGCGAAGAAACCATGCGTGATGGTCCATTGTGTATATCATGCTTGCTTAAACTTCTGCATCAAATCAGCTCCGTGGTCTTGAACAAATAGTTAGTCGTTATACAGGAACATACAATGACAGATCTGCGGGCTGAAGATTTCTGCCCAATGGCCAACACTATAATAAACTCTGGTCCTAGCAATCCCAAGCATGCAAGTCCAAGCTTATCCCTAATCGAGCTCCAAAAGCCATCTCCAGGTGCCGGGATGTTGGGATAAATTGAGGTCCAACAGCATAAAAATGTCGTGACTAGGCATGTTACTATTATATCGTATGTACCTCTTCCGTCCGGCGATGGTGTGCAGCCAATGAATTCGGTTCCGCTCGATGTCATGGGCATCGCGGGAGAGCAGCGGATAATCAGATCGTAGGTTAGAGAGATCAATTGGAAATGAGAATTGACAGAACCAACAGCCTGTGCTGGGTTACTTAACTCTTTTGCAAGGTCACGACCAACACGCACACGTCATGGTTTCATGGGTGACAAGGAAGGCTACCTGCGTCCCCACGCAAGAATGTCTCAGATCTGCGGCAAAAGCGTGGCTATGCCTTGCCTGCCTACCTGTCTATTCATTCGGTAGACAGATATCGAGTTGCATTCCTGCAAACTTATTGCAACTTAGATAGATGAATAAAGTCCTAATCATCACATTGCTCTAATTTCTATCCGTAATATGAAGATACGTCAATGTGAGCAACGACTTGAGTAACTGCCGGTACCATTGAGCTGATGGTTCTGCCGACGACACGGGTATTCGCAGCTGGGCGGTAACAGAATGCGCGTTACCGGCTGTGCTCCAGGGACCACAACCGGGGTCTGGTGGTTTTGGCGGCCTCTAATTGACTTGTTGTATCACAGCGTCAAAAGTATGGGGACATGATCTGATCTGCAGGGGTCAGGACGCGTCGCCAGGCCACAGGGGAGCCCTTTTATCATTCTCAGCAAAATCTGGTATTACACTCAACTCAGCTATTTCATGATGCGTCTCTCATCTTTCAACTTACTACAGGTAATAGATAATGCTTTCTAAGATACCTGATCAGGTTGTGTAACAGTCATTCGAAGGGAGTTTTATGAAATCTTCAACACAGGTTTCTGATTTGCGATACGATGTGTCAGGAAGCACCCAGTCTTACGTCCGACAACAATGCTACATCCGACTACACACCCCAGATCACCTGTTTGCTCCTCGACACAGGTCTCAACTACAAACAACACACCTAGGTCATAATTTAAACATTGATAGCTGTGCCTTGACAGTAGATGTAAGCGACACGAGTTTCGGCAGGCTTACCAATGCACTCAACCCTGGCGAGTAATCAAACAAACTTCATTGGACTTGGAATAATAAGACTACATGAAATCCCGTCACCTAAGCCCTACATTCGCCCTGTGTTCAGAGGTCGAATCCATTCGCTTTATTCATAGCTCGTGGTCCGCAGCCTCTGATTCTCTATGAAACACATTCTGGTCTCATCGTTCTTCCCCAACACCGCAATTTGGTGGTCCGCCGCTGCACGACCAACTATCCTCCACGTAGCATTCCAAGAACCACTGTAGGGGCACTCATAACATACGCCATCTTTGCTTGTATAGATGCGTATTTGCAGCAGTTTGGTTTCGTTGCCAGCCGAGCCCTAGGTGATTGCAGCGATCTGACCTCCTCTGGGTGCAGGAATCCGAACAGCCCCTCGGAGTCTTGAACAGCGTGCCATGGTATGTCCTCATTCGACATTTATTGGATCTAATTTGACAGAAGTAGAGCTGGATTTGCATCAGTCATCGCAGTCGTTTCTCAAGAGCTGACGACTACGTCGCATTTGAAATTGCCCGCTTTAGACTCCTCCTCATGCTAGGCAAGGACGACGTAATGCGAGAATTTCATAACCTCTCTCGGCACCGCGAATTTTCAGTTGCTAAAAAGGCTTCTGGCTCAGCATCTATACTTGGTTGCAAGTATCATGGGTGGAGTTATAATAATAAAGGGGAACTTACGAAGGCACCCCAATTTGAAGATGTAATTGGTTTTGAAAAGAGCCAGAATGGTCTTTTCCTGTTCACACCAAGATGGATGATGATGGGTTTCTACACATCAATCTGAACAGTAGCGCAGAAGCAGGCGATACCAAGCTTGAGAGGGCGAAGGCTATTGGAAGGCCAGTAGCTACTGACTAGACACAATACTATCTTGGATCTTGGGAAGTGAAAGGGAAGTTCAACTGGAAGGTTGCCGGTCAGTTTCTTTGTTTGCTAGTATCACATATAAAATATACTTACAGAGGTCTAGGGAATGAATTCGATCGGGAAATATCTTCTGCTGAGTTTAAAAGTTCTTTGTCGCACTTATTTAGCCCTTCTGCGGCAGGACAGCTTCGATTCAGCCCTCTTATCACCATTTATCCGCATAGGGGAAGTCCCATCTGGTACCAGCTCACATATTCTCCGGAATCTGTTGGACAAACCACCGTACGATGCGACGTGTACTCAAAGTCTAAGCAAGATAGCTCCGGCTTTGAGAAACGTCTGACGCCCGATCTGGAGGGTGATATTAGTTCAATCGTTCGAAGACATGAAAATCTCGCAAGCTCTGTCTCTTCATTATATCATGGCGGAGGTAGGTCGCGCGCTATGGTAATCTGAACTGATTTTGTACCTATTTGTACTGACAGTTTCGTAGTTTAAACGCAATACAGCTGTGACTGTGGCCCGTAAACTGCCCTCGAGATTCAAGGTAAAAATGTCGATAAAACCTAGCCACCCACCTCCAATTATTAGGATATTTGAGGTTTTGATCATGATCGCGAACGGAACGGGATACAAGAACTCTGCCAATGCTGAGGAGTAATGGCAGAAGAGATGATATTGAGGTACGAACATGATAGCAATAACGACGGGACATGACTAATAACTTATCACAGTTATAGTGCTGCCTTGGTTTCTTCCTTGTGATAGGCTTTCAGCTTGTCAATTCATCCAACTCTCGATAGATTGTTGATCACGCGGAGAAAGATCACCGATAAGGGCGGGGTCGCCCAGCTCGGAGAGTTGAAGTTGAGGGAGGGGGTGGACGCACAAGTATTCCTAATCGAGGTAAGGAAGACGATCCGCTGCGTGAGTTGCTCGAGGTAAGCAAAACCGGGGAGTAAACGAAATACCATGACTTTGATACATGCACTCAATTTGTCGACATATCTCGCCATTTGAAAGTCCACGTCTCAAAGTCTCATCATCTCAGAGGCTTTGAAGATACGTTAGTTCATGCACCGTATCATAGTTGCCGGTCAACAATATCTTGCCCAAACACACTCCCTGCCTCATGGTATACCAGTAAGGCAATTGCTGGCTTAGAAAGGCGTGCTATATTTGACAAAGTATGGTCACACGTTGGCACTCTATAGGGGCAGATTCTGATTCGTTCTAGACCTGGATTTATCTCGGTGTTGTCACACGATGGTCCGCTGACGGCGAGGACTGTTTTTATGATATGGCGCAGTTCAAATTTACTGTTCGACGCGAGTCAGAAGACTGGAAGAGCATCCAAGTTCTTACAAGTGACGTATGAGATGGCTGCTGTAACGCCGACTGGAACTCTAACGCTCTCAGGGCACTCAGATGCGTCACCATATCCCCCGAACCGGCCTTGTCTTTGTAACCTTCTCCAATTCGACGCCTGAGTTCAACGAATACTTTCCCGGTCTTGAAGAGCTCATTTCGACAGTTGACTTCACCGCGTTCCCCTTTAGAAGAAGCCTCAAATATACATGCAAGTATAATTGGAAGACTCTTATCGATGGGTTCCAAGAGTGCCTTCACTGCTTCTTTGCGCACCCGTCATTCTCCAAGGTTTACGCGCCGAGTACATACAAGGTGCTTAACGAACAGCACTTCTCACGTCATCTAGCAGAAGAAGATTTTAAACGCGACAGTCCAAGTGCTGGTCTTTTCCTTTACTTCTTTCCCAACTCCACCTTGAATTTTTACGGTGGTGGTATCTCCCCGTTCCGTACCTGGCCGACAGATACCCCGTCTCAGACTATCATGCAGTTCGACTACTATCACAAGTCACCTGTCGAAACGGAGGAGTTCAAGAAATATTATAACTTCGCCCGAACTGTCGCAACGGAAGATAACGATCTTTGCGAAATAGCCCAGATGAACTTGAATGGGGGGATTTATACTGAGGGCATACTAAATCCAAAGAAGGAAAACGGCGTCATCCGTAAGTGGGACATACTATGGCCCCTCAAATGCTATGATGAGTACTGATGTGTGTTGGTTGTTAGATTATCAGAAGCGGGTTTTCGGAATGTGCCTGACCGAGTTCGATAAGGAAACTACGGCAAACGAGGAGCGGAAAGTGTTGGATACGAGCCTAGATCTAAATGTCAATTTAACAGCTGCCGAAGGGATTATATAGCAGTGTCGGAACAAGACTCCGATAGCGCATAGATGCAATTAACAGCTTTTGGTTTATGAGCTTATCGCAATCATATAGGGAGACTGAACTGATGAGGATAAGAACACACAGAAATGTAGATCTTTTAGTAGAAGGTGTGCTGTGGATATTCTGACCTTACCTGCAGCCCGTCTATTCTGCAGAAGAAGTTTGCATGCCATACAGTGCATTAATTAGATAACTTGATCGCTACTCGAGTAAACGTAATGGTGCACAGTTTGGTCGGCGGTTAAATCCCTACGATGGTCATTTCGACCGCTATAGCAGAGAAATCGCCTACCTAAAGGTTAGAGATTATGGAACACATGCATGGGATATTCTCCCCCAATTTTACCTGAGGGCCTGCATGTGTACCTAGCTAATCAATTGTATCTGATTGGTGGTGGTAGAAGAGTCAAAACTAGTCTAAATAGATAGTCACCACATCCCCCGCTTTCTTATCTACTCGCTGGTCTGTCTAGTTAGTGATCGAAGTCCCCGTCTCCTTTAGCACAATAGAAACATTGCACAAAATCTAAACCTGTTAGACCAAGCAAGCCGCCTTAACGACCGATTCGCGTGAAAAGTAAATAGCTTACAGACATGTGCAAAATAGCCGTAAAAGCCTAGACATGACACCTCCCGAGACATCTCAGCTGCGAAATCTATTACCAGCATCTCCAGGAAAGCAGGGGCATATAACGCCAGGTTTACGTACTTGACAATTTGTTGAAGCAATACCAGAATTTCGAGGCTTTTGTAGAAATGATAGGTTTGGAGAAGTAAGTATTGAAGATGGTGGGCACTCTCCACCAAGTTCAAAGAGTGATCCTAGGTCGCCTCTTTGAAGGCTTCTAGAAAATATACTTTATAATGAATATATCAAATATAAGATTTTGTTAACTAAAGTAAAGGAAGAAGGTTAATATAGCTATTAAAAGGTAAACCTATAGGTAGTATTTATATTACTTAATTAAAGTAGTAATTATATTACTTAAATAAATAAACCTTAATTAATTTTAATTCTTAAGATATAGGCTTACTATAAGGGCCTTACTATTTAAGCCTTTATTTAAAAAAGTTAAAAGCTTAATAGCCTTATATAGGGCTAATAGTAATTTAAAAAAAAATAGTTAAAAGCTTAATAGCTTTATATAAGGCTAATAGTAATTAAAAAAAAAGAAAAAACAGATAATATTCCTTTTTTAAGTATGATTATCAGTATATAATTCCTAGAGCGTTACTATATAATTTGGTATTAATCCAATGCCAGCAGTGAGACGCTTTTATTGGATTGAAATAATGAAATAATTGCTTATACTTAGGCAATACCTTGGCTAGTTATTAGCAAGCTAAGGGATATAGATATA
>VYWZ01001878.1:0-11886 GCA_008711595.1 Fusarium xyrophilum
CCCCATAACAAATCTCTCTCCAGATCCACCCTCCGTCTGTATCCTCTCCGTACTCTCCTCCGCCTCCGTTCCGTGTGTGGGGCCGTCTCTACTTCCCCTCCTCCTTTCCCTCCGCCCTAGGAGCCTGCCAACTACAGCTCGGCGGCGCACACGTCTCGGCACACTTGACGCAGGCGAGCTCGCTCTTCCTGAAGCTCCCCTTGATGATCCTCTTGTCGTCGAACGCATATCTCGGACAGTGCATCGTGGGGCCAGCGTTCCGTCCAAACAGCCGTCGCTGGTAGTCGCACGCCGAGCCCAGGTCGTCCACGGCGTAGAACATGTCGATGTAGTGGAAGGTCTCGCCGCCGATGAGGGCGCGGCCGCGGGTCATTTGGGGGCACTCGGGGCCTTTGGCGCAGCAGCATACCATGCGTTGGAAGGAGTATGTGCACATTCTTCTCTTCTGTTCTGTATCGATAGGCAGTGGAAGATTTGCTGGAGTTGGTGGAGTTGGTGGTTTGGTAGAGAGATTAAAAGGAAGGGATGCTCGTTCACAGTCTGGTGGTATTCATCTGGATGGCTGCTTGTATACATGAGAATTGCCGGGCCCGTTACACCTCCTCCGGCTCCGCAAACCCCAAAGGGTGGTCTGTTTGTCCAACTCCCGTTGTACCATGCAGCGACCCGTAACCAGCGACGGGGGTCGCGGGACAAAGCAAAGTGCAAACACGGTCCTCGGGAACTCGAGATAGACGAGACGGGTCAGTATCGCGAGTGCGACTGACACGGTGACCATTGACACTGCCTCTCTCTGCTATCTCTGTCTAATCCATCTGATCAACAGTCGTGGCATCGCCGTTTCGTCCCCCAGTCGCACCAGCAATCCCCTTATCCTTCTCACCAACAGGATATCTCCACCCGAATGAATCCTCCGCTCTTCCGAGCTGAATATCCTTCAGATGCGTGAGCAGCTTCTCAAACAGCGGGCCAGGCTCTTCCCTCCCATCCTCGATATACGTGACAACGTCCTCCCCTCCCCCAACACGCCGCGTAATGCTCCTGATCGGCACCAGCGCCGCCGCAGTCCCCGCTGCAAAAACCTCTGTAAACTCCTTGAGCTCCTCATACTTGATCGCCCGCTTCTCCACGGCCCAGCCGTAGCTGCGCGCCAGCTCCTGGATGCTGTCGCTCGTGACACTCTCGATGACGCACCTGCTGTCCGGCACCGCGAGGGTCACCTGTGCCCCGTCGTCCTTGACGCCGATGAAGCCGCTCGTGCTGAACTCGTCAATCTCTTCGTGGCGCACACTGTCCAGGTGCAGCGTGATACCGTAGCCCTCGTCACGCGCCTTGTCGCTCCAGCGCAGCACAGGAGCGTAGTTTCCACCGACCTTTGCATTGCCCGTGCCGTTCGGCGCCGCGCGATCAAAGTCCTCAAGAACAAGCGCCTTGACTGGATGCGCGCCGTGGTAGACACCTGTAGGAATGACAAACACCGCAAAGATATACTCATCTGGCGGTGAAAGACCGAGCTGAGCGCTTGAACCATATAGCTGCGGTCGGACATACAGCGCAGCGCCAGTGTGGTGAGGAGGAACGTATTCAGCGTTCAGAGCGACAGCAGCGCGGACGGCATCGAGGAACAGCTCTTCGGGCACGTGGGGCATTGACACGACTTCCGCGGAGTGCTGAAGACGCTTAGCGTTACGGTTGGGTCGGAAGATGGTGATTGCTTCGTCATTGGGAGTTCGGAAGGCCTTCAGACCTTCGTAGGCTTGCTGGCCGTAGTTGAGCGCTGGCGCCATGCCGTGGATGCGCATGAAGGGGTTGGCGACGAAGTGAAGAGGGGTCCATTTCCCTGTGCTTCGAGAGTAGGTACATTCGACGTGACCATTGACTGCAATTGTCAATATATGTACTGGCTTTAGGTAGTCGATTGGGCAGGGAGCTAACCTTCGCGGACCATGAAGCCCACGTTGGACCAGTCAATGGTATCAGCAGGCGGAGGAGGAAAAGCAGTCATGATTATGATCGATGAACAAAACAGGAATTACTCATATTACAGTCAACGTCCAGTTCAGCCTCTTTTATACTTCCAAGCCACTTACATCTATAGGCTCTCAGTAAGTCGTAAGTCGTAGTGAGAACGAGAAGATGCTTTCACATCGACACTGACTTGTGTGACTCCCAACAAGAATTTATTTGGGCCGATGTCGCAAGGCGCGGGATGTCTCTGCGGCAGTTTATTTTTGGCTGTTTTCAGGGCGCATAAATTCGCTGCTGAGCTGCCGGATCTCACCGGTGTGATGTCATGCGTGGGCGGGCAAACGGTTAACTTTAACGGGAATTAACGTTTGTTGAGAGTCAAGTCATGTCGGAAACGGCGGCATGGACGGATGAGGTTATATCCTTCTATTCATTTTCTATCCCGTCTGTATGATGACAGACCCGCCTTCATCCGTTGATGACCCATGCTAAAAAATACGAATGAGAGTAGAGTACTCTGTAGAGTGTGTGAGAAAACCATTTGCTCGCGAAGAGTCCCTAATAATGAAACCATTCCTCATTGTAGCCCATACCCATCATAGCGACTCTGACGAAACAACTATGAACGACAAATCAAAAAAACATCATGTGGAACTGCTCTTTTGGTGTCGTCGGGCGACTGGACGTGACGATCGTTTTAATTCCCCTGCGCCCGCTGACCCAGCGCCAACGGCACAAAGACAAATGCAATAACACGCAATAATTCCACAATAAACCCGTAGTCAGGAGGAGTGGAGAGAAGCGAGACGCTGGAGACAAGAGAGGACGCCTGCAGAAAGGAAGTTAGTATAAAGCACTGCTCGACACGGATCTGTCCGAAGGGAAACGTACCACTGACACCCTGCGTAAGAGTGGCTGTTGCTTCGGTGTTGCGGTTACCAAGACTGACTGTAACAACATTCTGTACTGATCCGTCTCCCTGGAGTCTGTTTGCCCACTTAAAGACCTTCTCGTCCTCTCGTCCATCACCGATGACCATCAAAAAGTCAACGGGCGTCTTGTGCTCCTGCGTAGAACTCATCTCCGTCTTCAGCGTCTCAAACACCCTCCTGGCAGCCGTTCGCTTGGTCCAATCTATGGGCTCAACAGCGATACACCCGTCCAGGCCGATAGCGTGGACGCGCTGAGACTCGCAGGCATCATTGACGTGACTGGCGCAATCTGAAGCCTGTCGTGAAGCGGACTCGTAGTCCTCCGCACTCTTGTAGTGGAAAATCAGACTGCAGCGACGTTCCTCGATCTCAGCACCAGGCGTTCGCTCGAGGTAATATGTCATGATGGGCCGCACTGATTCCTTCCAATCCTTGACGTGGTCGAGATCAGCCATCTCAGTCCACTTTTCGTTACCATGGACCTTGAGAAAGCATCCGTTCTCAGCAATCAGGCCCAGGTTGGGAACTCGGCGGAAGACTCTGTCGAGTTCCTCGGGTCGTCGACCAGACATGACGTAGACAGTGTTGCGCTCGTCCAGAAGCAGGTCGTTCAATACGTCAAGTGTTCGCTGGGGGCTGATAGGAATGATCTGGTTGACAGGGCCCCAGGCCACCAGCGTGCCCTCATAGTCAACGATGAAAAGCCGACGATTCGCGTCCGAGTATTTCTTAGATAGGGCTGGAATCGATAAGCGGGGAACAGATGTCTGATCGCGCTTGTGCTGCTCCTCATACACTATATCCAGGCGACCGAGGAACTCGGTGAACCAATGAGAGCCGGTGTGACTGTTGACACGTTTGTATAGATTTCCCCATCGCTTATCCTTCTCTTCCTCGCCCATCTCCAAAGCCTGCTTGATAGCATCGGCGCACTGTCGGTAATCCCAAGGGTTCACAGCAAGTTCATCCTTGGCGAAGAGGGATGAAGTTCCCGTGAATTCAGAGAGGATCAGAGAACCGTGCTTCTTCTCTGGCAGAAGCTTTCCATCTTGGCAGAAAAGATACTCGTGGGAGGTCAAGTTCATACCCTCACGTTGGCTGGTAATCATGAGCGCATCGGCAATGGTCAAGAGAGCAAGGTACTGAGCGTAGTCGATATCTTGCTTAAGGTATACCACTGGCTGATACGCCAGGTTGGCCCACGACGAGTTGACTCTGGTGACAATGTCGCTAACGGTGGCCTCGAGATCGCTTTTTTCGTTAGATGAAAGGGCGACTTGGATGAGAACAGCGTTCTCGCGCCACTGAGGGTTCTTGTTAAGGAAGAGCTCGTAAGACAGAAGCTTCTGACGAACACCACGGACGTGGTCAAGCTTGTCACGAGCAACAATGAGCTTCTTGCCCTTGTACCGCTCCTGCAGGACCTGCAGCCACTTTGCAACATCTGGGGCGTCAAGATGCTTACGAAGACTGACAGGGTCGATGCCAATGGGAAGGTGAATGACATCGACAAATCGATCTTCAAGCTGAAGACCATCCGGTGTAGCCTCGGCACTCAAGATACGACTGCAAGTCTGGAGGAAATGACGTCCGTACTCATGGATTTGGAAACCAACGAGGTTGGCACCGAGCATACCCTCCAGCAGCTCTTTTCTGACGGCCAAGCATCGGAAGACCTCAGAAGACGGGAAAGCGACGTGCAAGAAGAAGCCAATCTTGGCCTCAGGGAGCTTCTTTCGGACCATTTCAGGAACGAGAAGCAGATGATAATCATGAATCCAGATGACATCACCTCGCTTCCAGTTCTTAACAATCTGGTCGGCAAAGGCCTGGTTAACGTTGACGTAGTATTTCCAAGAGTGGTCTTCGTAGGCCTTGCTCTTGGGGTTGTCGGGGATCTGGTAATGGAAGACAGGCCACAAGATGTGCTTGCAGAAATGAGCATAATGACCATCGAAGTCCTTGTCGGAACAAAAGACAGTCAACATGTTGTGTTCATTCGCTAAAACAGCCTCAATGTCCTCCTTCTGCTGTGTGCCTTCAAGGGCATCGGTGGGCATACCGAGAGTGCCCACCCAGGTAATATCGTCAATCTTACCATCGCGAGCAGCGGCATCAGCAGCATTGCGAAGACCACCATTGCCCTGGTCGGCATTGACAACCATCCACCCGGCTGAAGCAAAGACTCGATCGTGGCTGTCGCTCCTAACTAGAGATCTCGGTTGGAGAACTCCCTGATGGCCAAGTTCACGGGCCTTTTGCATCGTTCGATTGTTCTCGGAGAGAGAAGCGGAGGGGGGAGGAGAGCTGGCGCGAGACTTGGGTTGGTTGGCTCGGCTGCCCCAGGTCTTTGCATGCTCAATGCTGGAGCTAGCGCCGTGAGGAAACTGTATTCTGAATCCATCTTCGTTCGCGAACAGGTTGGAATCAGTCTCTTCGGTCGGTGTATGAGGAGGCGTTATATGCTCTTTCTGGAACAGACTCGGTTGGCGAGCTAGAGGCGCAGGTCGACCACCGGTTGGAGCAGCGGGTTTGGGCTTGGGAGGAAGAGTAGCTGCTTTTGTAGGCTTGGGGTTTGATGACCCGGACAACGAAGCTCGAGTGGCATCGGCGCCGAGGGGAGGTGTGCCGGGGAGGGTGAAGTGAATTGTCTTGGGGAGGAAGCTATCGTCATGTTAGTTCGTCATTTCTCGCCAAGGTTTGGTGGGCTTTTAACCATGGAGGGGCTAGAGCGGGGAAGCAACAAAAAAACATCGAGGGAGGCAACATACAGAGAACACACAAAGACCGTCATTTTTGGCTGATGTTTTGTGTGAGAATAGCTCAAGAAGCTTATTTGGTGGCGTAGAGTTCTTGTCCTTGTGATTCGAGTCTTGTTAGGTATCAAAGGGTAACGAGAATCGACTTGATCGAGATACTGTTAATTCTTGCGTACGGCAAGTTCATGTGGATGTAGAACTGGAAATATGAGTGGCAGGAGAGTCGAGTTTTGTTGAGGGATGTAGCTTGTCGTAGACAAAACGCCTCTTTGTCGCAGATGCGCTCAGGTGTAAGATCGAGCCGAAAGTGGCGAATAGCACCGCAAATGGTTGAATGCGCACGGCAGAAAGATGAGAATTCTACAAGATTGATAGTTGTAACCAAAAGGGACCAAGTGTAATTTGGACGAGAAAATCTCCGATATGGCCGCTGTTGCTCCGTGTCGTGAGATTCGTCAGGTGGTTATGCACATGCACGGTTGATCAAGCTTGGATAGCTCTTTTTTTTTTTTTTTTTTCTCTGTCGCCGTGGGCTGATCGACAATTAATAAGGGAATTTTATTTGAGAGGTATTTCCCAGTTGAGGATCAACCTATAAAGGAGCCCTGTCAGTTTCGAAATGGTCTGGACTGGACTTGGAGTGCGGTTGTTTGGATGAATTGAATTGGATGGATGGGTGTATAGAAGGACAGGGAATGTGAGGAAATGCAGCCAGTAAAGTAGAGCGCTCACTCTGACGTAATGATTGCTCTACAACCTTTGGGGCTGGCTGATGGGTATTGACAAGGGCAGTTTTTTTAAGCCTCAAGCGAGAACCGTTGGTATCTGATAAATAACAGAAAATCGTCTGCTCAAGTGGAGAATTATAGCATGAGCACCATGTGAACAAGAAGAAGCGGACAGTGACGAAGGGCCGATTCAGAGTGTGCTATGATAGAAGACAGAAACAGAAAGGAGCTGAGTAGAAGCGTTTCAACAAGAAATAGGAAAACACTCAACGCACAGAAAGAAAGAAATCAATCGTGACGTAGTTTGCGAGAAAAGCAATCGGGATCAGTTGTTGAGGATCTCGAGACAGGAGATTTTGGTCCGTGATCCACGAACAAAACCAAGCTCAGGTCAGGTTTGAAAGCTGATAGCTTGGAACAATGTCCAATTGAGGAAGAGGGGTGTGGTGTAAGACAGCCAAACCAAGAGGGGCATCGAAAACCAGGTCTTTTCTTTTCTTATATGTAGCTAGCAGCCCAATCTGAAGCTTTTCCTCTCTGAGCTTTTAAGTCTTTTCTCGTGATGAGGCAGAGAAATAACGCCAGCAACGAAACAAGTCAAGATAAATCGGAGCGTGGACCGATGCACAAAGAAAAAGACGACGTGTGTGGAGTTTTTTTTCAGGCCCCACGATAGCCTGTCATTGTTTGTTTAGGCGGAGCTTTACAGAGCGGGTAGGCTAAACGCGGGTCGAGGAGTGAAAAAACAAGGATGATGTATGGATGATGAGACGGAGCTCTGTTTGGCTGATGATACCGAGTCAAAAGTGACATGACAGTTCGGCATTTGGCTAAGAAACCTCATGCATATGTAAGGTGAGACTAAGATATTAAAAAACGCTGATTGACTGTGCCTGGATGTGCTGATCAATGGGGAAGGAGATGTACATGGAAATAACCAGGTGCCATTGGTCTACGAATGGAGAAAATGCCTCCGAGTGATGTGAGGTGGTGGTGATGCTGTGTTGGTGTTGGTGGGAGGCTGTTAACCAACCTCTCCGGCCCGTAGGGTTACCTGTAGGTGCACAGTTACCCCAACCCGCTGGATGGGAACATTAGGCGGCCTCTCAAATCGACACGCCCTCTTGTATTTCGTCGATCATGCACTTCACATGCCTGATGAAATGATAGCTTGTCTGGTAACTGTCTTATACTCAGGTATTTGGGGTTGATCTACCCTATGATCGTAACTGGGATTTTTCAGTGAGAGAATGATATAGAACATGACTCTTCTATGGGAGTACCTGTTGTATAAAGGTTTTGTAGCCTGATCATGAACGACACTGTCTAAAACCTCATCCATGCACCACGTTCTACCTCTGCTTCATGATGTCCATGGTAACCATCACCGGCCGAACTACTCCGTACGCCTGAAACAACCACCAACCATCTCACCAACCGCGACAAAGCCAGTCTATCTCTTCATCTTTTCCTCATGCACTTCACTCAAAACATCATTCAACAGTGTACCCTTGTCCAGAAACTGGCTGCACCGGCCCGTCTCTGCCATACCACGCCGTCTTACACGGGCCGTCGCATCAAATAAAATGAATTTACCGCATAACATTAAGAAAAATCTTGAGATTTTTAAAAACCGCATGGACCATGCACTTGGAGAGATGCATGCGGATGGTGGCGTGCCTTCGAGATGGGATGCGTGTGCGTGCAACAGATTCCATCTCAACCAAGCCCGGGTATTCCGTCGACAGCGGGTCTCAATCTGAGTGAGGACCTTAGTAAACTTCCTCTAAAAAGATCGTCAGGGGACCCATTCCTATCTATTCTCGATATTGCTTCTCAACTTGGCTGCTCCCCGCAGCTTCTTCGTGGTGGAGTAATTCCTGTGCCTCTCAAATTCTTAGTCCAACCCGAGACCGTGCCTCGGGGCAATGGACAAGAATGAATCCAGTCAGATGTTGGGGTAATAACGGTCCGTGTCACATGGAAAATCAATATCCTATGATCATGTCTACAGTGCATGCAACATGCACGCATCTTCTCCAACTTTCCAAGCACCGGACTCCCGTAACATCACACAATGCGGCAGCAGGGATATTCGGCTTCCACCTGAGCCCCCGGCCGGGGGGCCGCAGCGGGACCGGACAACTGCGGTTTTTTCTTCTGCGTGTAAGCGCTTGCAACACCCTCATTCATGAGTAACGGACTTGCTATGTAGATGCTGTTAGTCATTTTCCGAATTCCCCGCACCTCTTTGGGCCGTCTCGCTGCCCGATGCTTTCCGGGGTCATATCATCCACTCATGATCAGCGGGGAAACCTCGTGGTGTCGATGGCAGGCTGTTGTAGGTTTGCAAGATCTCAAATTCGAGGAAAAAGGAAATATCAACGTTCGGAATATGCAACGCCGGCCCGGGTCCGATATGATCCGATTAGGAGGGCTGGGCGATGTTAGAGCCAACGTCAAAGATAATTCTAGATCTTTCGCTTCCAAGTTTAGCATGGACTTTGCTTTGGGAATTCGGGATAAAGTGCTTTTAGCTTAGACATGGGTCGCTTTACCCCACAGGGCCAACACCACTTTCTAGACAGTTCTAACATATCGCGAGCTTCACTTCGACCCCTCTCCTCATTACCAGCTCATCTAACCTTCATACGTGTTTCCAACAGACCTATAGTAGCATCAGGCAAAAAGAGGCCCATCTGCATACAAGCGGACCTATCAACATGACTGCCTTGAAAAGCCGCAACTCAATCGAGGGTGTTGAGTTCCCGGTGGGACTGCATCTTGGATCATAGTCTAGAAGCTCGCCTCAACTCTCGTGCATGCATGATCTGTTACGCGGCCCTGCCTGACAAAAGAAACGAGCTCGACTCACAAACAGCGCAGTAGTGCGTGAGATTGAGATTCGGAAGTCTCCCGTGCTGAGCGCCGCGTACGCACCTATAGGTCTCATTCTAAAGATAAGCCAAGCACGTTTTCCCACTCATCCAGTGAAACATGCACGGCACAGCAAACTTGTGATCAGGGGTATCTTGACTTGTAACAGCAACAAACACCGTTTTCGGGATTTTAATTCCGCCACAGCCGAACGGCCTTGTCTTTACCACCGCTGCCAACCCTCCTTCCATCCGGCGCCCAGTCCACCGCGTACACTTCGTCCTGGTGGCCGGGCAGATCCACGGCGAGTTTGTGGGAGGCCATTGACCATACCTTGAGTGTTGTGTCCTTTGATGCTGTGACGAGGAGACGGGAGTCTGCTGAGAAGGCGCATTGGTAGACGGGAGCTACGTGGCCGCGGAGGGTGTTGATGAATTTGCCGTCCCTGTGATTATTAGTATGTGAGATTGGGAGGGAGATTGGGAAGGGGGGGGCTTACCTTGCACTCCAGATCTTAGTGTGGTTATCCCATCCTGCACTGGCAATGAGAGATCCGTCAGGGGAGAAAGTGACATGGTTCACCTGCTTCTGATGACCCAACATACGCGCAACAGGCTTTGTGCTTTGCGCCGGATCCCAGAGATACATAGTGAAGTCATCACTAGCAGTAACCACCCGCTCAGCGATTCTCCCCTGAAACTTGGCAGCCTTCTCAAATCTTTCCTTAGCCTTACTTCTCTTTCCCTCCTCCGTATCAGGAACAGGTGTGTGGTCGTAGAATCCAGTCCTCAAGACAAAATCCGTCGAGAGCGCAAGATGGTTCACCCAGTGGACGTGAGACGACAAGGTGTGCACAAGAGTTCCCTTCTCGGCATTCCACACTCGCACCGTCTTGTCGTGACTGGCGCTGTATACCAGACCCTCGCCTCCCCAGCGCACACAGCTTACACTGCTCTTGTGGCCGGATAGGACATGCTCGGTCTTTCCCGTGTTGACGACCCATATCCGGACTGTTGCGTCTTTGCTTGCACTCGCTAACCGAGCTGTACCTTCTCTCCAGAGATGATAAGGCTCCCAGCAGATGTTGGTCACCCACTTTGCATGTCCTGTCCAGGGGTTTCCAACGGCTTTTCCAGTTTCGGGATCCCAGAGTCGAACAGACTTATCCATACTTCCAGTAGCGAGACGTGCACCATCCGGGGACCAAGCAACTGCCAACACCCATCCACCATGGCCGGAGAGTGTGTACTTGGGTGTTCCAGTATCAGTATCCCATATCCGCGCTGTCTTATCTCCAGAACCTGTCGCTAGTCGATTACTATTCTTGGGGCTGAATTGAGCTGCGAGAATTGCTTCGCCATGACCGGGAATCTTGTGGGACATGCGCGTCACAGGCTGCACCTTGAAGACAGCCTGTGGCTCGGCGCTAAGTGTAACAGTAGTTTCGAAGGGGTTCTCGATGCCATGTTTGCGAAGAAGCTGAAGCAGATCGGTAGGGTATTGGTCCACGATAATATCGGTATCTGGGACGTGAATTCGGAATCGATATGGGAGAAATTCTTCTTTTTCCTGCGCAAGTCAGCAAAACTCAACACACACGCATCAGGCGACAGACCCTAGCAAGTAGCGTATTCAGAAGAAGCGACAAGTTCTTTTCTGAAGCATCCGCAAGAGGAACCTCAATCACGTCTGCCATCTGCTTCCCATCTCCATCCAAGAACCTCGCCTTGAACGAGCCAGCAGGCCCAGAAGCAATCGCCGTAACATCCTGCTGAATCTGAGAGCGCTCGAGCTCCTCTCTCTTCTGCCGTTTAGACGGCGGGGGCACGATTGTCGCCATTTTGGTTTATTTATCTTGATGCTTTACAAAGCCTGGACATTTTCAAAAGCGGGATGGTGGGGCAGATTTTTGGCAAAATCTTTAGAAATTTTGGCGGTGAGGAGCTGCAGTGCATCTCTACTCCGTAGGTGCTAACAACTTTGGCACACGCCCCCACCTAAACCTGTTAACGACATGGGCTGGCTGCCCTTTTGGAGCAAGAAAACATCAGACCAAAGTTTAGGATGACAAAATACACTCCGCAAATAGTATCCTAAGCTCTCCTGAATTCATACTAATTTACCTAAATCTTTCTGTCACTTAAGATCAAGGCCCCGAACTTTCTTTCCTCCCCTTGGCCTGCCGGGCCAGGCCCCAGTCTATCTCTAAAAAGAAAGCCAACGGAAAAAAACAAAGCTACACGCAAACGATCATCTACTATGCTGGTCATTTTCTTACAAAGGGTCCTGATTCCCGAACACCGTACCGTACCCTTTTTGCTATTGAGTTTGCTGTCCGCCTTGAGAAGTCCGCCCACCGCTGCGCATGCTCTTGTTATTCGGAGCCACGTAATGTTGAAATTGCGGCATGTCCATCGTTGGCACCGCGATTCCGGCCTGCTGCTGCGGGAGATACAGCTGTGATTGCATCATGGCTTGGGCCTGAGCTTGAGCCTGCGCCTGCGCTTGTGCTTGAGCCTGTGCTTGCGCTTGCGCTTGTACTTGGGCTTGGGCGGTTTGTTGAGGGAGTTGCTGTTGCTGAATATGCTGATGCATTTGTTGCTGCTGCTGTTGCTGCTGCTG
>VYWZ01001881.1:0-43090 GCA_008711595.1 Fusarium xyrophilum
ACTTAAAAATACTTATAAGCTTCTTAAGCACTACTCCTGGAGACGGATAGCTACAGCATATCTGTGGCCCAGGTAAGATTGACTACTTCGTACGTGATGTTGGCTTACAGTGTCCCAGATAGAGCGTGTTGCCGGGAAGGCTGCTGTCCAGAAGGTTGGACCTGTGGCGCTAATGGAATGTGTGGACCTCCGCTTCCATCTATTTCCGACCCTACAACCATCATCACTCTCCGTAAGCCTGAACTCTCTTCCCCGACGGCCGAGGAAAATATCTCTGACAAAATCCCCACAAGCTCTCAACCTCTTCTTGTTACTACCACTCCAGAACGATGGCTATCAGAACACACAACAACGGTGTCCTCCATATCATCGCATATCTTTATCACGGCAGGACCCCCAGTCTCAACATTACCAAGTAATCGAGTCACTACTAGTTCTCACGAGGTAGTGTCTGGTACTGGGCATGTTACCACCATTCCCAATCACCAGCCGACAACTGGCAAGCCTGAGAAGTCATCTGATGCAAGCCGTAATGTCACAGATGGAGACACCACCTTATCAAACACACACATTGTCTCCGTTTCATCTGAGCCGGCCACTGTCACCACTCTACCTGGTAGCCTGGTGACGGCCATTCCTCCCACCAACCCTATTTCATGGAACAGATCTCTCTGAGACATTCCATCAGCCCATCACTGTCTCTCGCGGACAAGATGATCCGAGTATCACTACAATAGTCACCCCCAGTACTAATGGCGGTGGTTCCGCGGCTTCAACCTCGGATCAAACTCTGCCAGTGAATAAAACCCCCACATCCATCTTGCTTTCCAGTGGCACTTTATCTACCGACGACAACGATCACCAGGACAGACACTCTCACTACGTCACCTTTCGCAACCGGGATACCTGATTCCATTCTTTCATCTCAGGGCGCAAACGATAGTGAACATCACAGTCAGGACCCCGGTTCTGTTATATCTGTTCCACCAACATCGGTCAACCCCATTCCAGACACTGAGAAATCGAGTCATGCAGAGGCCACCAAGTCCAATGATCCACTTCCTACGTCTCCCGCCACCAAGGAACACCTTACTACAGCTCCCAAAATAACAGTCAGACCCGTAATCATATTACCGGATGGTCAGGTTACGACTCTACCCAGGCATGGTAACAGTGATGTCACAAAGGCTCCAGAGTCCACTGGAACAACCGGAGTCGTTCCCGTTATCATCCCGATCACAACCAAAGTGCCAGATCTAGAGAGAAGCGACAACGGTATCAAGACTCCCTGCGACATGTGGTTCTTTGATCTATGTCTCGCTCCTATTGGCGGATGGAGCTTTGTGCTTCCTCCTGGCACTCATCCACCGTATGTATAAAAGCAATTGTAGCGTGGCCGATGCTAATGTGAACCGTAACTGACCTCTCTAGTGGCCCCCCTCCTACTATCAAGATCGACCCTACCGTAGCTATCAAGGTAAATATCACAGGATCTATCCCTTGGCCTGGATTCAAGTATGTAGCGGTCAACGTTTTCCTGTTTCTGGTATGTCAGACTGATATTCATTTATCAGTATCGACCCGGCCGGTAATCCAACATTCTCCAGCAAGTCGGATGACTGTAAGACCGAGACAGCTGAGATGTGCATCACCACTACTTCTTACGGGGTATCGGTTGATGGAACTACTACATCTACAACAGCACAGAGTACTATTTCCACTTGCGGCACAATTTACGGTTGTGACGTAGAAGGAAAGGATTCCTCAAGAACCGTCTCTAAAACAATTACAGTTAGCACGGAGACCCCTACTATAACAGCCATCCAGCTCACATGGGAGGAATGGCACATCGATGAGTATACAGAAGCGCAGCTCAACGACGTAGCAGATGCGGCACAAGCTCGACTCGATAAGAAGTTTGGCAGATTCACGTCTCCTACGTTTCGAGTCACAACGACAGAAGCTATTACTGAGTCCTTCCCTACACTAACTCGAGCTCCTGCTACGGGCTACGAAACAATACTCGGCGATTACCCATGCAGCAATACAAACTGAGGGCGGTCCACTGAAGTTCTTTATTCCTGTCTCGGATGATAAAGGGTCAGGTTGGGACTCTATGATTGACGATGATCGATGAGAATAGATTCGCCTTTATGGCCGAGGGCGGTATTGTGTGTAGTCCAACTACGGATATCATCAGGAAGTGGACTAACAGATATAACAGGTTGCTTGCATGCCCAACTGCAAAGACGATGCAACGACGACAACAGATGCTGATGGCATGGTTTGCATCCACTACCCCTGCCACTCCCCCAATTGTTAGCAAGGCCCTGCGCCCGAACCTCAATCTGCCTGCGAGCTAGCTGAGGACGGACTTGCCATTCCCCTTTTCTACACAGTGACCATTGTTGCAAACGGCTACAGCTGGATAGATGATGACGGGAAGAAGCTGAAGGATGAAGAAGAGGGCTGCGGAGCAATGACGGATTGGCTTCTAGTGCGATTGAAGTTGAGACAGGGGATGGCTGAACTGCGCGGCATAGGTTTACTTTTACCTTGCCGATAACTATCAAGGCGGGCTGTGTAGAGAGGGCAATCGCAAATACCGGGAGGCCCTCTGATCTTCAGTGCGATAATAAGGAAGGTGATTTATGGTGATGATTCTAGGTATCGGTTGTCCTTCGCTATTCGATTTATTGCCACAATGCTATTCGATTATCTCTGATTGCGGGATATAGCACTCCGTTTCAAAGCCTACGTGACATTCCTCCCAACCCAGAGCGCCCAGATCCCTTAGACCTTGCTCAAATAGGTCAAGAATAAGAGGTTTTATGAATTCGCCATCCTTCATGTGCGGATACCGCGCAGTGGTTTTGCATTTCTCCTCGGCTTCCTGATTCTTCAACTTATGAACCCAGACACACGCTACCGCCTCCTGCCCCTTCCATTTGACATTCCCCTCGATCCAACCCAAGCTCGGACGTGCCTTGTACGGGTACCTGTGCTGAAACTTCCTTCCGTAGGCAACTGAAGGTCCCAGATGTCGGACTCTGTCCCACACAGCCTTGCGGGTTTCCAGCGAGATTGAAGTTGGAAAATAGACTCTTTTCAATTTGGTTTGAGACGACATCGCAATCGTGACGTAGTCTCTGGCGAAGTCAATAACCTCAGTTACTACTGGAATATCCGAGTGAGAGCCAAGGCTGGAAAGCAACTCTGTATAGCTATCTGACTGCCAGAACTCAAGCCAAGATCTGGTGCGATACCAATTGACTAGAAGCACACAGTCTTGTAGAGATTCCTTGACTCTTCCGTAGCAGACCTGGTGGAGGTAAGCAAATTTGATTGAATGGTTATCTTCCATTGACGAACATGTGACCACTCCTTCATGGTTGGGTACAAAGCATGGAATAATGATTTATCCAGTAAAATGTCCCCTGGAAGCTTGAATCTGAACCATGAAGTAATTGGCTTGTCACGTGGTGGGTTATCTGACATTGTTGCAAAAAGCGCAGTGCGGAAGAGACGAATGGCACTTCGGAGGATAGTAAGAGTGAAGAAAACAGGTGTTGGTAAGCTGCAGCCAGGATTGAGTGTTGGTTGCAACAGGCATCTTTATATAGATTTGAAAGGCCCCGCCGGCAGTGCAAGATTATTGACCCGATACAGCCCCGTTTGATCAGGTGTCACCGTCACAGCTCCTCATCTGGACGTTATGAAATAGAGCCGTGCTCCAGTGTTGCGCTGTGAGCAGCCCAGCCCTCCTCTCTGATTAGTGAGATTGACCCTACTACGTGATTTAGATTTAGGTGTCTTGATCAGGTCAACAGGCCTTGTCCTAATTTTTACTTCAATTCTAATACCTCTTAAGTTGTAAACTCTCCTTTTTCACCCCTTTCATATTAATTCTTACTTCTCAACCCCCCTAGACTCTTTCTCTACTCCTTTCGCTCCTTTCTGCCTTCTAGAGCTGACCTCACCGTATGTTCTACAGTTGCGGATCAGAGTCGCCGCGCCTGTAATAATGCCGGTCTCGACGCCGACCCTGTTTGCGCGACAAGATAGGTCCCTGTTGGGACTCGTCGAGTCTTTCGAGCCTGAGTCCGACTGATAGAAAGATACAGACAACAAGAAACTCCTCCACAACACTCATGAAGACAAAGACAAGTACCGATCCTTTGATCAACACGAAATGCCCCGAATGGACAAACACCAACAAAATCTGGTACAACAGCCGAACAGATACTAGCGGGAGAGCGAGGCCGACGGCTGGTACAAGGATGCGCTCTCTCGCAGGCGCCAGGCGCACAACCGATGTTGATTTGGCCAGCACCACTACCAGCAAACAAAACCCTGCTGCGTAGCAGAGAACGCCAACGTACGACCAAGCAGAGGGAGAGGTCCCGCTTGATGATCTGCTCTCGACGCCAATGATCCCAAATATGGCTCCAAGTAGCATAATCAATTGCATCAACCGGAAGTACCTAATCGAGATAGCTGGGTCGGTCAACTGTGCATTGATGACGTCGGCTCTATATTTGACAGAAGACAAACGTTAGCGGCAAGAGTAAATGCAAACTGCAAACTGACATCCGCGTGGAATACGTACAACCTCGACAGCATCCCTAGAGTCGACAGCATCAAGGGGACCAGGCCGATATGATTGAGGATCAGCACAGCCTCCAGGAGACCTTTAGATTTGTTGTCGATGGAGATGAGCTGACAGGCAGCTCCTGCTATGCGAAAGACGGACAGGGTGACCGTATAGTACCATCTGTTCTTGAGTCAGCTCTTGCAACGTGCCGTACCGCATCAAGATACCACAAACCCTGAAGTCTTGCTGAAGCCATGGAGATTGCATATGTAGATAGCGACACAGATTGCTGGGATGTAAGCGATCAGCTGAACAACAGCAACGATTGACCACGAGTCCAGAACCATGATGTAGATCCTGTAAGTCTGTGTAGTAGCCTACCACGCACTGTTAATAAGCGTAAGACGATTGGGTAAAGAAGTGTGCCTATGACTGTTAAGATGTAGAAAAAGTTTTGTCCGTGAAAGCGGCGAGTCAAGCAATTTATATATCTCTTGACCACAACTGCTTTCACTGCCCATCCATCTCCTTGCTTCGTCTAACGTTAGTTAGTCTTTTCAGTGCAGAACAGCAGGTACTAGACTAGGCCAATTTGAGTATGCAGTGAGAAGAAATAGCGTCCCCACTCTCTCGGACTTCGGCTTCTGGTGGATCTCTTGTGATTACGTGTAGTCGCTCCAGATGACAACGACCTTCTCGACAAATGCAATGCAGAGTCCGTCATGGGCTCAGGCCATCGTCCAGCATCTCACAACTACACACCATTTATCAGGTCACTAACTTTGTTCACTATGACGTACTGCGGCCGGCCGTCTACTGCTTGCCACGCGTGCAGGAAAAAGCGAGGCAAGGTGAGTTAGACCTGAACTACTTGAAATGCCGGAAACGAAATCAAGTCTCATAATCTCATTCATCTTCCCAGTGTGACAAGAGGCAGCCCGCGTGTGGCCAGTGCATCAGGAAGCACATCCCCTGTCCTGGGTACCCAGATCCAAAAGCTATCATCGTCAGGGATCAAACCAGCGAAGTTTTTGACAAGGCGCGTGCCAGATTGGGGAGCAGAAGGACGCGTCGAGAGCAAAGACCCCCCAAAACACTGCTTGAGGTACCAATCTCAACTGGGTCTCGGCACATCGATGACTCCTCTTCCCTGTCCGCCACATCCCCGACTAATCGTTTCACAAAGGCTGAAGCTATTCGGGGCGGTGCCATACTGACTCTGGGTACTAGTTTATCCTTGTCACCACAGGACGCTGGGACTGCATTCTTCTTGTCTATGTACGCGCCAACCGCGTCCCTGGAGTTCTTATCAGTCACAGCCTTTGACTGCCCAACTGAGCTTCTCTCGTCACCGGCAATGCTTGCGCCTGCACTAGCCATGCTCTCCTACGAACTCATGGAGCCGTCACTGATGACCCTCGCTCGCAAGAACTACCTCGCGGCCATCCAGAACATCAATGCAGCCTTGTCATTGCCGCAGCAAGCGGTAAAAGACAGCACTCTTGCCTCAGTTCTCCTCTTGGCTCTTTTCGAGGCTATTGCCTTCCACCGCTGTGACTCGTTGAACAACTGGACATGCCATGTAGATGGCGCCGTCCAACTCGTCAAGCTCCGAGGACCCCGTCAATTCGAGTCGGCCCTGGGCCGTGCCCTGTTTTCTGATGTCAGCAATCATACATACGCATCATGTGCGCAACGCCATGTTCCTGCGCCTACAACTGTATCCGAAATGCGAACACAGTTGGGTGACTTGAGCGGCGAAAACTCTCTCGTGGCCGACCTTGGCGCGGTTCTGGACTCCATGTCTCGCTTCCTCGCGAAGTTACCATCGACAGACACAAAGGACACGTTAGCACCCGAGGTTGTCGTGGCTCAGGGATGCCTGTTGGTGTCGCAGATAGACTGCCTGCTAGATCAAGCATCTACTCTCTTTCCCTACGAGGTGATACCGACAACTGAAGCCTCAGACTGTGCATTTAATGGCATTACTCACAAGTATCCAACCCCTCAGTCAGCCCGGTATTGGAACATCCTGCGCGTGATGAAGTTATTTATCAGCAAATGGATCCACCGGTCCGCCACCGCTCTCACCGACTGCAATGCGACGGTCGATGATTGCACAGGCACCCTCCAGCAGAATAGACTCAACCTTCTCGATGACATGAAATCAAACGCGGATAAACTCGCTATAGATATCCTCTGTAGTGTGCCCTTCTTTCAGAGCCTGGCGTCTCAGTCCTATCTGAGCCAGACGCTAGTGCGGTGGCTTGTATGGCCCTTATCAGCAGTAGCAGCGTCACCCTTAGTCCAGGAGCCTGGGCGGGTATATGCTCGGGCTAGGCTTACAAGCTTTCATGAATACAGCAGACTTCCAGAGGTGTTTGAGGCCGTTAAGATGCTGGATAAAGAGAGAGCCTTGGATGATTGGTAAGCAGGCAGTAACTTGGAATATTATTAACTGATGGAAATCGATCTTGCTAACATATGCATATACTTACTATAGGCTACATTTATGCCACTTCTCATAATAATGTCCTCAGATCTATAAGGGAAGTAAATTATAGCTCTTCACCAAGACATTATGAAATAGAGGTATGCTACGCGGAATAGTATAATTGACATAGCTTCAAACGCCCTGGTCATTGCACTCTCTATACAATAATCAAAGTTGGCCAGAACGGCAGCGATTTTGGGATCAGCAGAATAAGGACCCTTCCTCAATGCGATGTGCCTTGATCGCAGACACAACAAAGCAATCCTTAGAGAGGCTGAGCTGGGTGCAAAAACCAGAAAGCAATACATTAACAGACCCGGAGCAGTCAAATAATCGGGATCACCTTTATTCAATGATCTATCGTGCTTGATTTCCCTGCTAGGTGATTTGCAATATCGCGAATGATATGCTTCTGATACTTTCCACTTCCCGTCTTGGGCAACTCAGCATCCACGCCACCGTGACCAAGCCAGAAGATAAATGCCGGTACCTTGACGGGGCTCAGATCTTGCAAAATCCAGTCCCTGATATCTTCATCTGATGGTTTCTTCTCCTGCGAGCAAGCCTGTAAAAATGCTGCCACAACTTCACCATGAATCTCATCCTTGACTGCCACCACGCATGCTTCTCTTATTGCTGGGTGACGCAGCAGTTGGTTCTCAATCTCGCTGGGCGACAGATTCTCACCGCCACGGATAATCAGATCTTTGATTCTGCCAGTTATGAAACCGTAACCCTCTTCGTCCAAGTATCCCTCATCACCGGTATGCATCCACAACACGCCATTCTTATCCGGTCTCATCGCTTCCTGTGTCTTAATCTCGTCTTTATAGTACCCCTTTTGCAGGGCGAACCCACTGGTACGGATCTCCCCACGATTCCCGATAGGAAGTACATTTCCATTGGTGTCGACAATCTTGGCTGCGGTGTGGGGAAGAACACGACCAAGACTAGTCAGCATCCTGTCATGTAGGTCGTCTAGGGAAGTGTCACAGGACTCGTCTCCGTCATTCCATATGCGATAAGCATACCCTGGACATTCATCTTGGCTCTCAATTCATCCATCAGGCATGGCGACACAGGCGAGCCAGCAATGAGACCAGTACGCACTGTTGTGATTCTCCGAGGCTGTGATTCCATCTGTTCCAGCTCCGATATCAACATTGTGGGGATACCGAGTTCGGAGTAGTGCAGTGGCTTTTTCTGCCTCAACTGCATCCAGAGATTGCCTCGCGTCGAATCTGTCAGAAGGAAACACGATAGTGCTACCATGGGTGAAGGCTGCGAGAAATCCCATGACCAGGCCGAAGCAGTGAAATAGAGGCGGCGGACAGCATACTACGTCTTCTTGGGTAAGCCTCATGGCATGTCCCACGTATCTGCCATCATTGAGCAAGTTTCTATAATAGATTGTCAGGAGATTGGAGTGCTTGACAGGAATGAACGTCTTACTTGTGTGTGAGCATGGAGACTTTCGGAAGGCCAGTAGTACCTGAAGACTCGTAAGAGATTGCAAATCGAGTCGAAGAGCTATTATTTGAACAACACTGGCTCACCAGAAGTAAATTGCATGTTCAGTACGTCCGAGGGTTGAACACGAGTCTCAGCTCGCTGAAGTTGCTCGTCCGTTACAGATCCGTTGATGCCGTCACTAAGGAATTCTCGTATCTATGACAGTTAAAGAGCTCCCGCGAAGTAGACCTGTCAAAAATAAGAAGCTGGTCAAGGCTTGCCCCGACTTCCGATGTCGTAGCAACCTGGTAAACAGGATCATCTGATTTTATAGATCCAATGGAGGACGCAACAAACAGCGCCTTGCAGTCTTCGAAGGACTATTAGAACTCTGCATGGTTTGTGAGTCTGGTAGGCTAACTGCTACGAGCCACAGTACAGCAGAGTTCATGGGGTGGGCTTGTCATGTTAGAAATCATAAAGGGACAACCGATTCAAACAGTTGCCAGCAAATATCCCAACAGCATCACCCTACTCCAAGCCTACGTTAAAAAGAGAGCTTTAGCAGCAATAGAGCCGCGATTCTCCAGGTCCTTATATGTAAGCCTTACATTTTGCTATGGTACAATACATACAGTCCTCTCGCCACGTCGCTCAGCTTACTCCTTAACCAAACTTTCAATGGTTCTATTCCATAGCGGGGACTAATGGTACCTTAGAACATGGAGAGTCTTGGAACTCGCGTGGCCAAAGGTACGTGATCATGAGGGCTTGACCCAACTGACTGCGCAGACGTTGAGTAGGATATGGCGTGAGTGAGACGTGGGATTAACGGACAAGAGGAGCCCATGGGGCTAATCACCCCAACGCAAGAAGAAAATGGCCTGTGTCTCATGTTTGAGAGAGTTATAGAGGCTATCTTTAATTGTTGGCAGTGAGTTGTGAACAGGAGCTGTTGAGGAAGGGGGGTAGTTGTGCAGGATAAACCAAGGTATTGTGCATACCCACGTGTTGGATGATTTATCAAAAGATCTTATTGAAATATATCTACAAATACAAGAAACTAGCTTATGTTATAATAATACCGATACCATCTTTACGACTAAAACTGTTTAATTGTCGGTTACTGGCATTTCCCTCCATAGGCTCTGTTTGATAATTAAATAAGTAAAAGTGTAGGCGACCAGTTCCTTCCTCGAAGTTGAGTTGTTTTAAAAACAGATCGTTATGAAAGGTTGTTAAAGCGTTGAACACATCAGCTCCGTTCTGTATATCGCCATGATCGTTAGTCTCTGAACCAGTATTTCAATGCGAGACCATGCTTACGTTTTTTGCCAACCGAAGCACGTCAGTTACCAGAAGGACTAGTCTGTCCTGGAGACCGGGACCTTCGCGACTGAGACCGGCATCTGAAGCGTAATAATTGAGATATGCGATTTTGATGGATTTGTGCTTATCGTTGTCCAGCACCAGAGTGTCAATGGTAAAATAAGAAACAAAGTCAGTAATAGATTCAGTTTCGGGGTCTTCGACCACATATGTCCAAACCATCTCATCAATGGATGAACAGTCAGGGCCCATTAACCAATGCTGTACTTCTTCAGGTGTTGGATGGAGAGAGAGATCGAAACGTTCCAGATACCGGCATAGTAGGTCATGTACCTGGGGAGTATCTTCTTCCTTCATGGGGCGCAATCCCTCAAGCATTGGTTGAGTTGGGAGGGCATAACTTTGTATTACATTGTTCTTGGTCATACCCGGCGGCTTAGCTGAGAACCCAACTTCATAAAGCTTTTCCCAGTTCAATGCTCGATGAAAGTAGGTCGCCGTCGAGATGGGCTTAGGCAAGACCGTCGCCGACGTGTAAAGAGCCTGAAAAACATTGTCATGGTAACACCTTCTTGTTATCTCTTCAATTAAGACGGGGGTCAAACGGCGGTGCCTGAGATCAGAATGTACGCAAAGATAGTCGATAACAACAACTTGCAGGATGTCTCCTTTGAGGTTGATAGTTTCTGGAATACCGCAAATACAAGCAACTAACTTTTGGGATTCCGAGTTGCGAATACCAACATGCCAGTTCTGTTTCCATCCTGGCGGTTGCCAAGCACTTAATAATTTTTAGTGCCTTGTTTTAGAATGTGAAATATAGAATGTGAGACTTACTATTTGAGAAAGCTTCTGGAATATGCAAATCGGAACTCATTATCAGAATCTTCGACGTAATGGTTTGACAGAAGATCGAAGACATCATCCAGTTGCGACGTGTCGTCCAGGTTGAGAGTTACCCACTCATATCCAGGGAGTAGTTCTTTGGGCTGAGGGGGAATATCCTCTCGTTGAATTTGTTTGATAGGACCGTTAGGTAAATTACTACCACTGTTGAATTGTGGTACTGGTTGTGTTTTCCAAAACTTATACGAAGCCATGTTGCTCTGACTCACAATTGAACAGTAGCTTTTCGAGATTGTGATTTTGTATCAGGAGCGACAGGCTACCACAATGACAGAAGAAGAGATAGATGAGTAGGCTGGGCAGAGAAGTGTTGGTGGAGTGATAGAAGGTATACATCGTTCTGTACGGTCTGCCCAAGATTTGAAACGCACGCAGAGCTATCGGGTTACTGCTTCGGGTAATCTGGACACCTTTCACACTTGCCACAAATGCAAACTGCTCAGATAAGCCGCCACTTTGGTTCTAGATTCCGGTGCATCTGACTACAGATATGTAAAAGCAGCTAGTAAGAGTACTGATCGGCAAAGGAGAAGCAGGCTGTAGAGCCTAAATCAGTAAAGATCTGATTCTTGATGGTAAGTTTTATTATCAGGCTTCAGAACTGTCATACGATATGCCTCATGGTGGTTCAGCTTGGCAAGGATGCTTGTCGATTACGGATTCTCACAGCTGGAAAAGCGTTTGTCGTTGCAATACGAAGCAACCAACAATCTTCCAATATAGAGAAGATCAGAGCCGGTCTAGCCGGTTTGCTATAGCACCAATATGTAGCATATCAATAGTGTTATTAGCGGTCGAATGAAAGTGCGTGACGTTGCAGCGCCAAGTGAATTGTGCGACATGAGCAAGTTTTCCTTAGGATATTCATCGTGCTGATAAATCACATCGACCTATTACCAAACTTGTTTCCCTACCCTATCAGAAAAGTAAGGCTTATGCAGCATGCCGGCAAGAGATGGTTCCGGTTACACAACAGCTGCCCAGACAACTCACCTGTTTTATGACAAAGCATGTTGGTCCTTGTAAAGAGTCCCTGCCCCCCCTTCCCCGCCACGCCGATAATGATGAGTCCGTATCCCTAAATTTGTTCCTCCATGGAATAGTAATCAAGTCTTCTCCTTCGAAGTCTTCGTGCTGTACATAAGTGGCCATAAAGCAGTCTGCTCTTTAGGGCCTGGCGTCTCCATGCCATCATGGCCACTAGATTGAACATACAAGACAAAGGGATGTCAATCATAGCATCCCCGGATAATCCAACACTAGAGTATGATCTTTGGCGCTCAGATGAGAGGCGAGTTGTACATCCAAGCTAATGAATCGGACAGCATTGTCTTCGTTCATGGTTTACAAGGCCATCCAGAGAAGACATGGACTTACACGGGCAGTTTCAGGAGACCTAAGAAAGTCTTTTGGCCATCCGAGCTACTTTCCAGGGACGATCGGCTGCGAGATGCTAGACATGCGCCAAGAATCTTAACGTTCGGCTACGACTCGGACGTAGTGAAAATATTCAGCGGTCCCAACCGTCAAACCATCACCGATCATGGAAATGATCTTATGGTTCAACTTCAAGAAGAAAGAAAGGAAAGCGTAAGGGAAAAAAGCTGCTTGTCTGGAGATATAATGCTGATGATTAAAAAGCCACATCGGCCACTGGTTTTCATAGCACACAGTCTGGGAGGGATTTTAGTAAAAGTGGTAAGTTGAAGAATGATGTTTTGGCCCAAATGGGTGAATAAAGCTGACTAGATTGAGGCCCTTAATCGCTCAAAACTCGTTCAGAATCTAAGGTTTTCATCAATATATGAATCAACTAGAGGTATTATATTTCTTGGAACCCCCCACTCCGGAAGCAGCTCTGCTTCATATGGGCTCTCTGTTGCTCGCATTCTCAAACTTCTTTTCCAACCCTCAAATACAAAGGTAGTACGGGAACTGAAGGTAGATGGCGAACTTCTTCAGAGCATCTCTGAGCACTTCCGCGACCTTTTAAATCAGACGAACATATTAATTCGATCCTTTTATGAGACTAGGGATACCTCGGGCCAAAAGGTTAGTTACACTCATGATGTTAGAGCTGGCAATAACCATTGCAATAGGTAGTCCCTCAGCAATCGGCAACTCTACATTTAGGCCCTAGAGAAACTGTTAGTGGCATCGATGGCAACCACCATGAAATCTGCAAATTCGGCAAATCACACGAATCGGGATATAGGCATATTGTTGCAGCTATTGTCGATTTCGCGGCACAAGGAAATCCCACAAGTAATGTCCAAGCTTGAGTGAGTGACAAGTTTACGTACTGATACCCAACAAAGTTCTGAACGGATCAAGCATGGTACCGTCAGAATTAAGCAGAGCAGGCACTCCACTGAGCCAGTTGTCTGATCAGCCCTACCAGTACACAACGCAGCCACAATATGCGAGCGCATCAGCTTTGAGGACAATGACTGGATCTGGCAGTTGTAAGTCCAACGTATTTTCTACCCAGCGTCGAGCCCATAACCTTATAGATGATCACAGATCAAACTCTGGGCAACACCAATGAAAACAAGAAGTTTATGGACTATTTGGCAAGCATTGGGCTGTCCGACGAGATCATGAAAGACCTACAAATCCAAAATTCTGGCGATGGAACGAGACCGCCTGCAAAGACCGATTGGTTCTTCGACAACCCTGACTACGTGGCATGGAAAGACGGCTCGAAGAGCATTTTACAACTTGGCGGTAAGGATAAGAAACAGAACTGGATTATCTTCAATCAACTCTCCCACGACCTCAAGTCGACTGGTTCCAACATTATCATCTTCTCGTCTTTTTTGGCTGACCCCCAACAGAACGAGAGTCTGAGCCCACTGCAGCAATGTCTTCACATTTTCAGATCGTTCATATCTCAGTTGGCACATGGGAAGATCTCCAATTTGATAGAGCTTGTAGGACATGAGGCTATGCGTGGAATCATGAAGTCTCAACCTTACACAAGTGCCAAATCACCTTGGAAGAGCCTAGTCCGACTGATTAAAGACTTGCTTGCGGCACAAGAGGACGAATATTGCTACATCCTCGCTGATGGACTCGACGTCCTCGGTTACAAGATGAAACAATTTATTGGTGAGCTTGGTTCACTGCAGGACAGTCCCCAAAGATCGGATGATTTGGATTTCTACCAGCCGCCAAAATTGAAAGTTTTCATGACCACACCACCAAAAGCAGGATACGAGGACAATAATGCCACCGCTTTGCTTGACGAATTCGTCTACATTGAGAAGGATAAAGAAATACAAGGTTCGCAAGTCACTTTCTCTTATGTATTAGATGTTATTAACGTAAATAGACTGCCTCAAAACACTTCAAGTAGTTGACCATGATGCGCGGATACGAAGAATTTATGATGCCGACTCCAACACATGCCGTTGGTTGGAAGAGGACGCAAAATACAGGACATGGCAATTACCAGGAAAATCCAACCTCTTGCTGATTCAGGGGAAACCTGGAAGTGGCAAGTCGACTCTCGCGAAAAGCATCGTCACATTGGTCCAGCAATCAGAAGAATTGAAAGGATCGAATTTTGCTTATTTCTTCTTCTCTTATCGCGGTGGGCAACAAGAGACGAGTCACACAATCATGCTTCAGTCTATCCTAAGCCAGTTACTCAGACATGACTCGGAGCTTTTCCCTGTTTTTCGGAATCAGTTTCGTGCTTTACGCCAGCCGGACGGCAGTATTGATGCTTGGGAGTTCAATACCTTGCTTGAAATTTTCAAATCTCTGCCTAACGCACCGAAAGGAAAGCCGATAATTGTTCTTCTCGACGCCATGGATGAGTCGAATACCTTAACACTCCCTGAGATAATGGAAGCTATGGGAACGAATTGCTCCAGTTCTGATGAATTCAAGGGCGTCATGACGACCCGCCCGTTGTCAGTACAGACTGTCAGCCTGAAAAACATCACAAATCTATCTTTGATCATGGACCAAAAGAATCGACCAGACATCGAGGAGGTAGTCAATTCGGAGATGTCCCGAATTATCAAGGAACTCGAAGATGACGAAGGACCTGTTGGTTCCACCAAAGTATTTGACGAAATCAGAACATACATCAAGGACCATGCGCAAGGTGTATTTCTCTGGGTCCATCTGGTTCTGAAAGAATTTGAAAAGCTGTTGAGCGAGAGAACTAGCACAGAAGGGCTCAACGATCTCAAAACCTTACTGCCACCGCAGCTTTCCGAAGTATATAGTCAGATCACAAAGCGACTCGGACAAGGCAACGATGGCGACGTCAAAGATGCACGTAAGCTTCTGAAGCTTTCAGCCTTTTCGCTTCGGGCATTGAGTCTTGAAGAGATCAAAGACGCCATGTTTGTCCCACCGTATACGGAATTGCAGGATTTCGACCCTACTTCAAAGGCCCTTGTCAGAATATCCTTCCGAACCACACACATTCGGAAGGTTTGCGGTTGCCTACTTGAGATTAAGGAGCCTTTCGTCCAACTGGTCCATGAAAGCGTTCGAGATTTTCTGTTGAAAGAAGACCATGACGAGAATCCGTTCTTCATACCTCGTGAGGAAGGAGAAGCAGAAGTCTTGTCGATATTTACACGGTACTTCGACATGTCTCTGGGCGCAACTGCCATCTCGTCTTTTGAGATCTCAGTGAAAGACACAAAAGACTGGAAGAAGGACGACTTTCTAGCTTTCCTTCGGCTGCTTGGTGGACGCCAACTTCTAAATTATATTTTTCAGTGGTTACCTAAGCATATGGACCTCGTGACGATCGAGCAGGCCAAGCAAGAATTTCGCAACATCATCAAGAAGGCTTCGATGATAGAGCCAATTAAGTACTTGCTGTTAGGGTCGACCTTCTTCTCACATCTCAATGACCCTTCAGATGATTGGATTTCGGCAGCTGCCGAGTTTCGTTTCAAGCTTTTGGTTCAGGCCGCTGCAAGCGGCAATAATGATGTCGTCAAGCAGCTTGATACCCTGAGAACTCCAATGAATCCTTTTGATGGAAATGAACAGGCATCGCCTATTCATACTGCTATTGGAAGTGGACACTTGGACACTGTTAAGCTTCTACTCGATCTAGGTGCTAACCCACAGATGCCGGACAAGCGCGGCCAGACGGCGCTCCACGAGGCTGTTAACCACAGACAGCTGGAAATTACAGAGGCTATTCTCCAGAAGACTGTCTACGCCGACCTTCATAACTTTACGCATGAGACGCCACTTCATCAAGCCTCAGCTCACGGCTTCGACGACATAGTCAGCCTCTTGCTCCGACAGCGCGCATCCATCAACTCCAGAGATCGATATGACGCCACGGCACTTCATAAAGCTGTCGAGAATGGTCACCTCAGTGTTGTGAAGCTACTATTGGATAGAGGAGCCAGCACGGCCATCGACGGTGGGTGTTCTTAAAACCAATTCCTGGTCAGGTCTGATCACGAGCTCCTGAGCAAGCCTTCAGCTGTTTCTTTTGCAGGTTACCTCTACTAGAAATTCGCTGATATATGAACTAGCAAAATATACCGGAACCGCGCTACATATAGCTGTTGATAACAAGTCCATACCCATGGCTAGACTGCTGCTGGAGAATGAAGCATCTCCCAACCAGAACAAGGAGTACGGCGGGACACCTATTCATAGTGCGGCTTCCGAAGGTAATGCAGAGATGATCGAGTTGTTGAAAGATTATGGGGCCAACTTATCTATAAGAGATCGCTATGGTATGACAGCATGGCATTGGGCAAGGAAGGGTAGACATGATCATGTGTTGAGCTTGTTAGTAAACGGCGATGATGGGAAAGAAACAGACATACGTGGAATGGATAGTGAAGGGTTACTGTTCTGATCTTTAATATAACTACCAGATTGCTAGTTCAGATCACTACTTGTCTATTAATTTTGAAAGGTTAGAAATTAAACTTAAACCTAATGTTACACCTGAGCTTACGCGAGATTCTCGTGAGCTGTATCTCGATCCTCTTTGTTACATTCAGCATATGCTCAAGCAAGGACTTGGTCCCCATAATAACTTTGACTTCCACGATGTTATCGATCAGTTCCAGACCGGCGCTGTTAATTACCAGCTCTACGGCGTTTCTGATGTTCTCAGCTTGTACCAGTGTCATTACGCTCCTGGCTTGCTTCTATGGCTACCTTTCCAAGGCTTCTCAGAACTGCATCGAGAAGAGTCTCCAGAAGCGAGTCATGAGGTGAGTCTCTCACCAACTGCGTATTCATGTAACCAAATCTAATGTTCTTCTAGCTACTGGAAGTGGGAGTCAATTTTTGGCAGGTTTACCCTCAGCGACTGGGACCCGATTAAGAAGGATAACATCGTAAGTGATGACTTATGCAAACTGCGCTGCGCCACACCACTAACTGGACATAGATGGTTACTGGATACCTCAGCTCCGCTATCGGTCTGTAGGGGCAAGCCTCTGGCGATCGCCGCTATCACAAGAAAAATGCCCTCGAGTTTGTTATCGACGACGGCAAACACTACAAGACCAACTTTGAGGGGCTTGCTGATGCTCTGCATGAGAATATGACCGACAACCCCTACTGTCTTTATCCCTGTGAGCCCAACTGGACTTACTCTCTTTGCAAGTATGCTATACCCTTACCAGCCCGCTACGTCTCGAGCAGTAGATAGATACTGATCCTTTGTTTAGTCTCACCAGTATGGCTGGACTCGTCATTTCTGATCGCGTCCTTGGTCGCGATTGTGGAGAGAAGCATAGAAACCGCTTTGAGCGTTCTCTCAAGGAGGAATTCGCGGAGTGTGATGGTCGCATCCTCACCATCCGCAGTGAATTATCAGGTCTTACAGTAAGTACATACCATACCGTCACCATCGCCATTCCAGTGAACTAATTCATTAAGTCCAGCTTCCCGGTCTCTGTGGAACCCTCACTGACTGCATTAACGCCATGCTCCTAACCGCATACCTTCCCCACCTAGCTCACCGCAACTGGGCCATGATCCGCAAAGAATTCATCAAGTACGACAGCAAGGGTGAGCTCGTGGTCAGGGATCTCAAAGGCGCCGACAAGATGGATCCCAGTAACTACCGCTCCGGCGAGGGTCCTCTCTGTGCATTCATCGCTGCAACAGCCGCGGGGTTCGGCGGCGAGAAGACCCGCAAGGAGGCTCTCGAACAGCTCGACAACGTCTACTTCCCCATCGAAGCCACCAAGACAGGATCTCTCCGCAAGAAGGGACTTTCAGCTACCACCCAGGTGATTGCCCTGATGGCGCGTCTCGTCAAGCAGCGTGACATGGAGAATGCAACACTTCGCCGACCTTCTCAGGAGGCTCTGAGTGGGCCTATCCTTGAGGAGGCGCCTTTCCCAGAAGTTCTAGTTGCTAAGGCGTATAGTGAGGACGGAAAAAAACTTGATTAGGTTGTGTATAAGGAAAAGGATGCAGGAGTCTTTAAGCTTGGATTTGAGCGGTTGATTCCTGGTAAGCAGTACTCTGTCAGCACTGGGGGATCGGTCACTGCAAACGGAGCTGGCAAGGCGTATAATGATGCCAAGATCAACGGGAGAACTCAGATCATCCTGCGACCGATCAATTAGTTGTATCAGCAGTTATACTTCCTTGGTCTTGGATTTAAGTGGTTTGGGAACGAAATCCCTTTTCTGGTGCCTAGTCTATGCACAAACCTTTATTCAATCTTTTATGGCCAAACAAGTAGCGACCGAGTTTATAGTCCAATCTTGAATCCTCCTGGCCAATAATTCTGAAAGGTCCGAGAGAGATCATATTTGCGAGACATCTGAAGCAGCTTCTGCTTATTCTCTTTCCCAAAGCCATCATAGATATCCTGAAACTCAGCTGCATCTCCCATATAAGTAAAGGTATCATTCAGCCCAGCCTTCAGAGTAGCATTAGCTATCGCACAGGTCGTGTCCTCAATCCACTTAAACACAGCATCGTTATGCTCATCACCACTTCGCTCAACAACTTCTGCCCAAGCAATGTAAATGCCCTTCTTCTCGACATCCAAGCCTAGAGCATTGCCTCTTAGGTTGCGCTTCTTAGAAGCTTTTGTCCAGAGGGAGCCTACAGGTTGCCAGTCGACAGAGATCAGCATACGGTCCTGAGCGGGGAGCACCTTGTACAAGTCGGGGAGTGCGTTGAGGAAGACATCGTTCACTATCTGGACTCCTTCGAGGAGCTCTTCGTATGTCTTGCCCGTTGTGATACCGGCGATGAACTGGTCGTTGATCTTGGGGTTGACGAGCTGGCCAGTCTCATCCGAGAACTGAGCAAGAGTCTTTTTCTCGAACGTATTGGAAATAGCTGGAAGGTCGAAAAATGGCCTGAAGCACTCGGGCTCTGGGTCTGAATCGCTGTCGTAGAAGAGAATTGCACCGCCAATAATTGTCTGCTCATCGACGGCAATAACCTGAGGGACGATATGTGGGACAGGGTTAGTATTAAAGACGGAGAAATTTGCCACGGCCTATCTATATATCAGTCATAGTCGAATGATTACTTCGTGTCTCCTCGTACCTTCAAGGACCTGGGTATGTCAGCGACACTGTAAACGCCAGCGTAGATCTGATTCGATGGGAAAGTGGCGAGCTTGAACTTGGTAACGATGCCGAAATTGCTGGATCCGCCCTTTAGAGCCCAAAAGAGATCTGGATACGACTTTGAAGTGACTGATATGATCTTTCCGCTGGACGTAACAAGCTCATACTCGAGAACATCATCCGCAGCCCATCCTCGCTGATTTCCATGGAAATTAATACCTCCTGCAAGGAGCAGACCCGGTACACCGACAGGAGAGAGACGACCACCTGCAACTGCAAGTTTATGCTGACCGAGATAGCGATAAACCTCACCCCAATCTAGACCCGGTCCGACCCAAACCGATTTTTTGTCTTTGGCCAATTCAAGAGTCGTCAAATTAGTTAGACATGACGGAGAGGGGGCCTCCGTCAATACTGTTGGCGCCTGCGATGGCCATATATCCGCCTCCACGCACACTAAAGGCTGTGTGCCCAGTGCCCATTAGTTTGACTACTGCTTCAGCAACATGCTTTGCGCTGGTAGGACGGAAAACGCAAGCTGAATCTAGGATCTCATTGTTGGACTAGAAGTTCTGCGACTCATACTTAAATACTATATCCTTGTGATAAAAGGTGTTTTTCGAGAAAGGCATGCTTGAGTACGGTTGCAGGACATGTTGCTAGCGATAGGAGGCCGAGAACAGTGCTGCTCAACATGGGGGAACGGCGCCAGATAATTGCAAGTGACGGAGAGGATGAACGATGAAAACTATTGAGGTTGACCGCTGCCATAGAAATTCATCGGTCCATTTAATGGACATGGTAGGTGATGATCGGTCTAGCAAGATCCAGAGATAAAAGCCGCTGATTCGATGGCTTACGAGCCTGGTCAGCTTCGGTAAACAGTCAGCCATACCAGCCTACCCATATTGATCTCTGGCAACGTTTCTGAACAATGGGGAAGCGGTGTTGGGCCAAAACCAGCTGATTACAGGAAATTCTATGTTTTAAATTGGCACCTAGCCTACCAGAATTTTAGAGAGCTCCGGAAGCACGCTAGAAATAGCTTACTGTTCGGCATCTGCATGAATTAAGAATTATCCCAAGATCAACACAGTAACTATCACAAAGATATCGTAGATTAGATCATCACCCGAGAACGCTCGCCAGTAGCGCATTTCCTTAAGAAAGAAATCTATAAAAAAAATTAAAGGGGGACTGCAATATTGCTCTTGCGTGTGCATACTGGTACAATTTGTAGATCCACTAAATTTACCCAAGTTTTTAGGTCCCCTACCATAAAGGATATCAATTAACGAATGGATAGTCCTCCAGATAGTCACATTCATGGCATAAGTCTTTCGACGGTTCTGCTCCTGTGTGCTTTGACTTGATGATTCCTCAACTACTCATTAGCTATATTGCAATTGACAGATAGGGAAGGCGTGCAGCCTCTATGATTTGTGCCATTGGGATGCCTGTAGGCTGTATGTATGACTTGTTTTGCTGTTTGTACTGGTCTCCCCTCCTCGTTACACTCAGCAACAATTACTTAAGCTTTCCCGTCTTTATGATCAATTTGTTGCATCGAACTGGGTCTCTTGGAGCCTACTTTCTATACTGTAGTGAGTTGCGCGTGGCTATGAACTCGGTCTCCATGGCCAATCAGTGGCTTTGGAACTTCGTTCTCACGATGTCCAGACCACTCACCGTTGTAAATATTGGCTGCAGACATCATATTATGTAGGCCATCAGATCCGCCTTGATACCCATCGTCACCTTCTTCTTCTATCCAGAGACGATAAATCGCAACCTTGAGGCGCTAACTAACGTTTCGCAGAAGTAAGCACGATGTTCAGGGTGATTCAAGTGGCTCGCAAAATGCCTACCGGGAAAAAGAGGACTTTTTATTCAATGGAAGTGCGCAAGGTGGAAATCAGAATCTGGACGAAAGGAAATGCGCATAAACAGACCATAAATTTCAGCAGAATTTAGCTTGTAACATATAATTTCTCGCCTCAAAAACAGATAGCAATACATCCGTATTGTACTCACCTGGAATGCGCGCAGGACCGCAGTAGAGAATACGTCCCCAGATCTCTGTATCCTCCTGATATTGATCGACGTTGAGTGCTAGCAATATACCCTCTCCAATATGCCTAAATAAATATTGCATATCATTCTTCTGAGTCCTGTCCAAGCTGAACACCGTACGATCTTTGGATTCATCGAAAAAAAGATGTCACAGCGGGCTGCGCATCCCTATCTCTTTGCCCTAGTTCTTTCGGCCGCTCCAGGCTCTATTTCAATAGCGTGTACGAGAATCTCTCTAGCGGCCGAACTATCGATTTTCATGCAGGGGCTCACCAATCGCAGCGCCGTCGGCCTCTACGGAATTAACTGTTAGGGGAAACGGTATTTATCAACGCTTCCCCCAAGACCGTTGGAGTTCTGTCACTATCCCACCCATTCGCTTATTTACAGGTGTCTAAGTTAGTCTCTCGTTAAAGATCAATTCGACGCCTCAACGTCATGATGAACTCCAAGGCACTCATTAGTGTGCTAGCTTGTCTCAGCGTCGGTGTTTCTGCCGGACCTTGCCAGCCGGTTACTTCTCAAGTTACCCCGGTCAATTCCGCAAAGACGGAACTGTCTACGTCGATCGACCTGACCACTACTGTCTCTGCATCTGAAAGAGCTACTACAACTGAGCTGAGCTCTGAGACAACCGAGGACTCTACTACTGAGATCGCAACGACGACTACCGTTGCTGATACCACCACGGAGGCCGCTGCCACAACCACCGAGGAAGCAACAACAACGACTGGTGCAGCGCAATGTCCTACGCCCTCTGCTTGTTATAAACTTGGCTTTGACTGGGCATACTACAGTAACCCCGCACAAAACACAGACACGACTTACTCCGGCTTCGTGCCCGAATCGTTCGTGGCAATTACTGCCGAGAGTTCAAATTGGCCTTATATAGAGATAATATTAATCAAGAACCTGGCGCATACTACTCTGACCAACCTTGAATCTTCAATTTTGTGAGGCAACCGCCAAGTCTTGACCATCTCAAGTTAGCGGGTTGTTCCCTTGTTATTACCGCTTACAGATGCTGATGATGTGAGATCCGGTGCTGTGCTGTAGTTAACCCTGCGCTGGGGGCGGGGATCACCAACATGGTTGTTGCAGAGTTTTAGGCCATTGACGTCGTACATATAACATAACATCTTGATCACTAGCTTTACCTCCTACGCTTCTAATTAAAAAATGAGACCGATAGAAAACTGATTCGCTGTAGCCTCGGAGGCTTCAACCCAGCCTATCATGGACCCATTTGCTTCAGGTCGACCTTTCGAGAAGGCAAGTTACTACCGACATGTCCTTCGAAACTATGCTAACATGCAACAGATCATTATCGTCGGCGCAGGACCCTCCGGGCTGCTACTGGCTCTTCTGCTTGGCCAGAGAATTATCCCCTCTGTTGTTCTGGAGTCATGGCCGCATCTTGACACGCGCCTACGAGCAACGCAGTATGGAGTACCCGCTACCCGCGTCTTCCGTCGCGCTGGCATTCTTGACGATATTCGCAAAGCCAGTATCGCAAGATTCCCGACTATTTGTTGGAGACGTGTCTCAGATCACGAGAAGCTGATAAGTCTAGACCTATCACTCGTCGAGGATGATCCTGATCTGAGGACTATTTTGCCCCTTGGTGAAATAATACAAATCCTATACCGACATTGCCTTGAGAGGGGAGAGGGACTTATCGACGTCAAGTTCAGTCGTGAAGTCACAAACGTCGGCCAGGATGATAATGCTGCCTATGTTGATGTCAACATCAAACGCGAGAAGGGTTCAGAGAATGCTCGTATCACTGCTGACTACTCTGGGATGCGACGGCGCATCCAGTGCTGTAAGACGCTCATTATTCGGAAGAGACTGGCCTGGTCAGACACTACCTTATCGGTCTGTTGTTCAAAATGTTTGTTTGTCCCTTAAAGTAACGTTCCAAGTACTGATGAACAAAAGGTCTACTACGACGGCTTCCAGACGCATAACTGGGACGGTGGCAATTTATATGGTTGACAATGATCAATGTGACCTCATTGCTCGCAGAGGAAAAGGAGGCTTATGGCGTTTCACCTACGAAGACCCAGTCACGGGCTTGAACAGACGAAGAATACCTAGCGCGTTGACCTGCACACATGAAAGCAATGCTCCCTGGACATCCCGACCCAGACCAGTACCGAATCGAACAAACTAACATATACAACATACACAACCGCTGTGTTGAGAGCTTCAAGGTCGGTCGCGTGATTCTAGCCGGCGATGCAGCGCATGTCTGCAACCCTATGGGAGGATATGGCTGCATGACTGCCGTCTTGGACGTCGGTGGTCTGGCAGATTGTTTCATCGGATACTATCACGGAGTTGCGGATGATGATATCCTCGACAAGTATGCTGAGGTCCGACAGGACATCTTTGTTAGATATGTCGATCCAAGATCGATGAAGAATCTCAATCGCGTGGCGACATCTGACCCTCACACGGTCTTGGAGACGGACAAGTTTTTCGGTACCTTGAAGGACCTCCGGCCGGATGATAATGACATGAGGGCGTTTTTGTTGGTAAGTCACTAGATCTCACGTTATAGTTTGGCAAAGACGATGATACTGACCTCTGTACAGAAAGTGTCCAGTATCGAATATAATTTCACGAAGCATCACAAGGGCAATCAGAACGGGCTAGTTCTGTGATCGTCTACAGTACAGTAGTAATGCTACCATACACATGCATCTGGTGTCAATCGACTCACCAATTTATCGTATTTGTGCCTCTTGAACAGAGTGTATTTAGGTACCTGCGCTTTAGTACAAACCCACAGCCCTCAGAGGCTCACTATGCTATCCCATTGTGCTATTGCCCAACGAAGCTCAAGTGAACATCTATCGCATCCTTCAAAGTAGTACGCATCTCAAGAGTATTTCCCCCAGTCCAGCTAAGAAGATCGCCTTTGCCAAAAGCTCGTCTCATCTCTCTTTACCCCCATTGCTCGAACCGTCTCATCTACCTTTTCTGATTCCTCAGATACCCACGCTTCTCGGTGAGCATATCCAGCCTCTTTTCTGAGAACTCCTTCTTGTGACACAGGTTCTTCGCATCATTGTCAATTCGGGCCTTCTCGACAGCAAGTCTTTGTCTATACTCGTTGATACGAGAGATAGCCAAGTCTATTCCAGCAAGCGTGCTGATCAAGGTTGGGTCCGTCATCTTATTCATGTCTTCATCCTTGATAAAGAGTGTGTTATGCACATTCGAATGAGCCGCCATCCTTTCTTCCTCAGATATGTACTCCCGTTGAGGCTTCACCCGTCCACTCAAGAGACGGTTCATTCCTTCTTCGCTACGCATCTCATACTCCACATCGAGAATATCCCCATGCTCCGTACAGACCTCGGCCAACATCTTGTCTGTGGTAGCGACCTCGTGCTTCATAGTATTGACTGTCCAACGGATATACTCCAGGTCATGCCTAGAGTATGGGCCTATCTTCCGTCTTGCGTCATAAATGGTGTGGGCATGCTCGGCGAGAAAGTCAACTTTCGCACTTCGAAGATAATTAGACCAAGAGCCTAGGACGAGATACTCGGTGGCAGTCAGTCCAATTGGGTCTTTCAGACCTGACACGATCTTGCGTACGCCGGTTCTCATGGCCGTGAAGCCCTGCTCACCAACCTTGGTCAGGTCGATGTTGGCGAAATACCCGAGATTCTTGATAAATAGTGCATCATTGACACCGTGCTTCTTGATAAGGGATGTCACCTCAGCTGAGTGACTAATTTTGAAAGCAGAAAACATTGTGGATTTCCGTGTGAGATAAGACGTCAGCAAAGAACAAATGACTTACCTCGTAGATGTCAAACTTTCAGAAAGCAGATTTGCCTTGTGCAGAGATAATGAGGATGAAGAGACGGCAAGACATTATTTTTATAATCACCAAGTCGCTACCGTATTTCTCTCTATGTTCATGCGGCAATACACATATTGATACGGTCAGGATCTAATCACTGTCCTTGAACTGAAAGTTTGGGGAACATCTGTTGGAGCAGGACGGAACACAATGCAGCCTGCGAACAAGGTTGAACAAGTCCTTGTAACGCGACGAGGCTCCCACTACAGGGCTCTTGATAAAGTGTACATACTTAGCTTTGGGTAGTAATGTACCAAGCTGTTCACAATAAATGTCTCCCAGTGCTTCCATAATGGTTCGCAAATAATCCTTTTTCCCTTTGATATTTTCATCAGCAGATTAGCCTGAAGCTTCATACAAATGACACGCACAAAGATTCTAGCGTTGCAACAGCTCGACGCTTGAGTCAGTTGGGCGATGCAACCAATGAGATAAACCCTTGACGTGTCAGACTTTCCAATTAAGGCTGGGTGAGCGCATATAGATGACAGAGGCTCAATCATCTTGGCGTAAACACGAAAGACAACAAATGCTTAGCTTCGTGATGCAGGGTCATATCTAGATCGTATTGAGCCGAAGATTAAATACAAATTCAGTTAAGCATGCCACGATGAGTGGATATCATATTCTCTCTCGGGCCGCATCCCGCATCCTGTTTTCGGTAGGTAGTTTTTGAGCTTGTTACTATGAGCTTGATGCAGGGTCTCGATGTAACCTCACGGCACTCGTCAAATTCTTCAATACTACCAAATTCTTCAATACTACTGAGCCAAGGATACAGCCATTTCATAGTAGTATATAAACTCATAAAAAGCAATAGTACATGCCAGGTCTTGGCCGAGACTGGTCTATGGAGACCGCTGTCGGTGATACCGCTGTAAACTCTTCCTCAAATGGCCTTCATTATGCATGCTTACTACGGAGCCATTATCTGTTGGCCAATATTGCGCATCAGGAAAAGGGAATACTGATAGGATTTTTTGAGTATAAATATTAGCTAACATCTCGCTTCGAACTCAAATCATCCATTCCAGCAGCATTCCCCTTATCTCAACTTCCACTACTATCTCTCTTCAGTTGTCTGAATGATCACGGCAAGTATCGCAATCTCTCAACTCTCTACCAACTCATCTCTGACTCCCATGTTACAGATCACTTTACCTCCCTTCATCGTCTAGCTCATCATCGTCAACATGCGTTTCGATATCACCGCCATGCTCACCTCACTGGCCTTAATCGCATCCGTAGACCGCATGGAGGTCTTTACCACCTGCGGCGGCTTTACATACAGGAGTAACAATGCATGGTTCTATACCGATTTTGACACCTACAGTGTCAACGCTGAAAAGGGCTGCAGGGGTACTTCGGTTCCTGCGATGGTGGAGTTCTGCGTGGACTGGGATGACAGACGTGCGCATTTCAGGTTCTCTGGTCAGGGTAAGCGCTGCATGGTGCAGGACTCGGAGAGCGCTTATGGCTGTGCGGCTACGTGCTACAAAACGACTGGGAAGTAGATTCAGTGCAACTGGCGCATGACCTCTGAAGAGGATCCTGCTACTGAGATTGCATCTTCGGCTTTTGTGACTATGACCCAGACGATTGGAAACTAAGAGACGCTTTGTCCTGGACTTTGAGGGCTATCGCAGCTGTTGGTGGGGTTGTTGTTCTCCCTTTTGTGTATATAGTATATACCGGAAGCTGTGAGAATTGGATCTCCAGGCTGATTTGAAACAAGGTGGACTGGTTTCTACCAGTTGATATACTGACTGACTCGAGAAGACAAATTGTGAGGCGGGTCGGCTATCATGACTCGCACCAATAAACTTTAGGCAGCCAAATAGGAGGATTTCTCCCTTGACTCGCTCTCGGCCCTATAGCCTGCTAGGAGTAGCGTGTGAGCTGCACAGCATCCTACGAGCCAGCTTTGTGCTTCTCAAGACGGTGCCATTGATGCTGGGCTATAGTAGTAAATATGCGTATCTCCTAATATAGAATTCAATATCTTGGCTTGGCAGTCTCACAGGACTTGAGTTTCAATGTTCAATTGCCAATCCGCTATTTGACACCCTGAACAAACTCAGCAACCTCGTGTAGAAGGATTCCAATACTTACCAGACCACGTTGGTGGCTGGCCAAGCGCGTTCCGGGTGACGTATGTGAGGCTTGTTCATCGGACAGAGACAAGCTAGGTAAACTATACGAGAAACCCTCCGGCCCCTCAATATAAGGCATCATTCCTTTTTCCTTCCTTTGCTTCCTTCTCTTCAGTCATTCGATATTTGCGTTTGTTGAATACAATGAGCTTGAATTCTTCCTGGGAGGAATGCGCGACTGAATTCGATCCTGATCCAGACATTGCCGGAATTGGTGTAAGTGCCGATGACGCAAGATTCCAATCTTGACTGACGATGATAGGTTGTCACCGCTTTTATTACTGCCTCATGCTTGGCAATTCTCAGTATAAGCTTGTATCTTACCATTGCAAGATCAGGACTCAATATCATTGAGGCTCCAAGCGTGAGACCTCCACCTCGTCTTGGCTTCGTAGAAACCGTCAATCAAATTGACGACTGGGTACGAAAAAATTTTTCGGACCCCTTTGTCAGGCTTCTTGTCAGATCGAGGTGGATCAGAGCGCATATCAACCAGCTGAAGCGCGGTCTCTACTCTTTCGTGATAACCCTTGCCGATACACAACTGGTCACTGGCATGGCAATATTGTGCACTGCAATCATCGAATTACACAGCAAAGAGAGATCGGTCTATCACTTCATGACGGCGACTAACCTTGCATGGCTCACAAGTGGTGTACACATACTAACTAACACTCTACGCCATTCGCGTTGAGACAAATGGGGGATTGAGCAACAAACCTGTCCATCACCAGTCAGACAACAGGTCTTTCCTCAAAAAGGGTCGGTTATTATCATCTTTGGGTGCAGACATGATATGTCGAATTTTCGCTATGCTTATCCTTGCGGCATTGCTGCTGTACTGTACCTGGGTCACTGGGGCCTTAGAATGGGATGATTACGACGAACGGTTAGCGAGTTGTGCAATCGGCATGAAAAAGGCAGGAAGTCCTCCCTCTTGGATGATTGCAAGTCATGTCCTGCTGATCCAAGGGTATACCATTCAGTGTTTATCGCTGTGGCCCGCCATCTCGATATGGTGGACGAACAAGATCAAGGTTTTGGGTTCCGATGATAGAGTCTTGGGAGCACCAAAGAATGAACAGAAACGACGCTGGTGGAGGTTGATATATTATGCTTTCGACTCGAAAGCGCTGGGCATTACTCTTTTCGATGGGGTGCTGTGGTTTGGTCTTGGAGTTTGGTGGATTCAGGCGGAGAGGATATATGTACTTGGTGCGTTGGAAGGGATGGAGTCTTGGAGCGACATTGAGGGGGTTAGTCAGCTGCTGTGCCTCCTGAATCCTGATACTGGTGGTCCCATTTCTTCAGGCCATGCGCACGTATCACGGTGAGTCGCCGCTAAGCCCACAAAGGAATCGCTTTGGGAAACTGGCTGACGTGTGCGTTGTTCTTCAGACCATTCCAGAACATGCCCTCAAGGGCTTGGCTTGTTCCTAGGTCAAGGTGCGTATGATAGTGGACAAACTATTGGCTCGAGGGAATGACATGGACAGCGATGGCACAGAAACTCGGATTCGCTTGGGATCTGTCACTCGTACAGCATATCCAGCTTAGGCCGAGACTCTATCCAAAGACTTAGCTCAAGTACAAGACAGGGGTACAAAAGCTTGTGCAAAAGCGTGGGAGTTGATTGCGGGGTGAATTCTCAAGAACCTGGTCGAGTTACGCAGACTCTAACGTGGTTGGTCAAGCTCAAGCTAAGTTCGTAAACAATACGGTACAGACCATACATACTCATTCTCTCCATCGGTCAAGCTTCACTTTACGACCTTCTCGTTGCGTCAAAAAATGACTCTGCATTGCGCTCACCGGCCTACATGAGTCTCATGCAGTGTGCGACGCGTGTACACTGGATGGAACCCGCGGAGAAAGACGCCGACACAGGTAAAGATTCCAAGGCAGGATGAACAGCATCACGGCACAGGCGATGGTATACGTCGGCTCTCTCAGATATTCTGTCATGGTCCTGAATCCATGAGAACATGTCCAACTTCATGATCTGCTTGCATCGTTTAGACAGAGACAGGATACCTAGAGACGTCGCGTCTTCGCTGATGCTTCTCCGGCAAAGACTGAGAGTCTGGGCAAAGCCGGAGCATGTCTTTGCAGATTTTCACATCTGATAAGAGTGTCTGTTTGACTAATCTGCATTCTGCTGCTTCAGCGTTCTGACTTTAGCGTCAAGCGTAGATCCCAAGGTCTCGGAATATTGTTTTGAGTAGAGATTTGTGCCTCGCATACCCGTCGACTCACATTAAGCTTGAATATTGAGTATCCATACAAATCTAATCATGAAGCTGTGTCTCGAATCTTTCACTCGTTACCCAAGATCTTACTACCCTGAAGCTATCCAACTCTCCTCTCAGCACACCGCTGTGACATCATGTTCCTGCATGTCACCAGGGACGAACTAAATTAGCCCATCAGATGTTCCGGGGCAGCACCAATCAAGCAAGCCACGTCGTTCAGACTAGCGATCGCTCGGTCTCAAATTGCCGAAGCGTTGCAGCGTCAGCACCAATAGGTCGTTGCACACGATCAAACAATTGGATCTCATCCATCGTTAGTGGTGTTCTAGACCTTGGCAATTTCCGTAAACTGCATCCCCAACGCTGAAGCTCGCCCTGGTCCCTGGATAATACGGCATCGCCAACGAGACCAACAGTGATCCGCGGGGGGGAGGCAGGGCGATGTCAGCCCTTTCGTCGCCGCGTCATCCTCCAATGTTATGGCATGACTGAATATTGGAGGTCTCGTATTTTCCTGCGCGCCACAGCTATTGGATCCTCACGTCGTTCGGCCCGCGTTGAGGCTTGTAAGCGAGCGTATTAGTACTAGCCTGGCTGACTGCGGCACCGAAATGCCGGTTTACGCATTAGCCAATAATGAATATCGTATAACACAATGACAACTCTGCAACAGTAAACACCATGGACATTCCGAGTACAAAAGGGCTGAGATGGCAGCCTCATCCTAGAAAGCTTAAACCGTCACATCTCATTCACTCTTTGCTCGCTCCACTACAATCTTTCAAACTTACAACTTTTTAAGTTAATACCTTAATCCTTCACCATGAAGCTGAACTTCCTCCTCGTTGCTGCTCTGGCCACCTCCGCCATGGCTGCTTCCGCCACTGAGACCACCACCAAGTATGTCCTCCTCACTTCAACAGTACGATCCTCACTGACAGAAACAGGACTGAGCATCACTCGACTACCACCAAGTATGTCCTCCCCACTTGAACAGTACGAATCTTACTGACAGAAACAGGACTAAGCATCACTCTACCAAGACCGAGACCTCCAAGGCCAGCGCCACCTCTCACTCCACCTCCAAGTCCAAGGGCGCTGCTGCTCCTACCATGGGTGCCGATATCCTCGGAATGGCTGGCATTGCTGGTATCGCCGTTGCCATGGCCATCTAAACTTGCATTCCTTCCTGTACACTTCGACGGTTCATAGTCTCTTGTGGGGGTTTGGATCACTGTATTTGCATTCCTAGATTAGCATCAGTTGGAGCGAGCCTTACCTTGTCACTCTATCAGTTGAGCTTGGTACTTAATTGACCTCTATCACCCTTATCCTGTCAATCATTTGTGAAGAACTTGTCTACTGTGATGAGCAGTTGGCTATCTAAGCTCACTATCATAACCAGGTGTCTACTAAACTAATATCTCGGAACTCATAACGCATGATTCGATGTTGTATTCAGGAGTATCCTTCTACATGATGCATCCATGACAATATTCCAAAGGCCTAAACATGGTTAAATCATACATCTGGTTGTCTTGGTACGAAGCGGCTCTTGTGTCGTAGGCACCTAATCTCATGCCATTCAGCAATTGTTCGCATCCCACCAGACCAGTACGGAGTACAGAGTAGTTGTCTGTCATCCCTCGGGTTTTGCACTGCAATAACAGCGCATGTGCCTCTAGCCGACCCCTGAAAGTGTACTAAAAATAGCTACCTGGCGGATGCACCGGCCCCATCCAGCCTCCAGAGCAATTTCACATTCCTAGCGACGACCTCACTCTGAGATAGATAGATAGTGTACTGAATTATGAAGTTGAGCGTTATACAAATCAACTTTCCACCGATACTTATTACGTCTCTGTTCTAATAAGTGTTATGGACTCCAAAGCTGAGCCTTTCGTATCTTGATTATGACGGAAGTCTGATATGTACTGCTCGAGCTAACCAAGCAACCCACTTCCTCAATCTTCTGGTATCGTCTACTAACCTGGAATTGTAATGGATGGCCTTGATGACGATCCTGACCTATGGTAACTCTTGGATAAACTGAAGTAATGCGAAATAGGAGACTATCTATGGCCTTCAGCTTCTCCCTAATCTCCAACCCGCCCTTCCGAGTCTTGTTCGGCACGTTTGATCCGAACCCACTCCAAGCTCGATCTCACTTTGAAGGACCAACAGATGTAAGAACACTTGCATGTTACTCCCAAGCTCACATGACTCGCTATCAACGATGCCGAAGTATTTGCAGGAATCTTTCATGTTTTTCCAACTGTATATTTCTCTGACAGGCTCAATAGCTCACTCATAGGCAAGTATTTAAAGGAATACATCGTCTTCGCAGGTCCTCCAGGACTCAAGCCGGCCACCTCTTAGTTTATCATCTTGAGGATCACTGAATTCGTAGCGTTGTAGATAAAGTAATTCATTAACTTTCTCTCCCCGACATATAGAGCCATATCATCTGACCCTTTTTCTTCACTACCGGGTTTAGTAACACTTGCGCATTACGCTCTCCGTGCTGAGTCAAGCTATAGATTATCTCTCTCGCGACCTTCGATACTCAGGCTCGGCAGCATATCGCCAAAGGTACTCGGCCTTTAGCGAAAGGCCGCAAGGGTACAATCTATGCCAGTGTTCTCTTTGATCTCAGATACGAGGTGAACATGGGTAACAGAGTTAGCCTCAGTATATACATCTCAATACGGAGTAAATACGGAGCATAATCCCAGTTGCCTGGAAGTTCAGTCCCTTAAAAGCCTAACGTGACTCTCATGTCAAGGCTCAAGCTGAACTACAGTCAATAGCGCGACGGATAGCTTACTGTTCGAGCATTAGTAAGCTTTGTCAAAGCGCGATCGAGCGGTACAGTGGGACCTGCTGATGATTTGGAGCGAGCTGATAGTATCTCCGTCCACAGGCCGGTAGCTACTCTTGATGTAACGTAACGTTTAAAACCATGTACCGGTTTTGCATTTGGTCACGAGGTCCCAAGTAAAACGCCGGTAGTTTGGGAATGCCGCGCAGTCTGAAAACCTGCTTTACTAATGCATGATAAACTTTGATGCTTTCGCAATCTTGTCTATACATGGCTGGTCCACCGGAAGAACTGGGGAACCTGTCAAAGCCATTGACAAAAGTACGCGTATCGTTAGTCGCAGTTAGTTTATCCGCCTTATGGTTATCTTGGGTGAAGGTTTAAGCTAGAACATCTACTGTCATGCAGCTCATCGTGTCAAATTATCTCGAAGCGACAACTCAAACTACGGGCAACAACCCCTGCTCAGCGGTGCAGATAATGAGCCGGCATTCTTCTTGGCCGCAGCAGACCCCAGCAAGTGTTCGTGAAGGTATACAAAAGCGGTAATGCTCGGCGCTACAGAGACTTTTGAAGCAATAGTTTCAGTGGCAAAATGGTTCACACCCACGGGTAAGTCATCGAACCACTCTTATCTAGACCTCGTGGCCCGGCCGAAAGACTATCCCATCGCTTCACTTTAGCCTTGGCCCGACAGCCCTTATTGGACATATAAGTTACAGAATCAATAAATGCCCCTTATCATCGGACAGTCCGACGTGGGATGGCACACCCTGTTACGATTATCAACAGGGGTTCTCCCCAGCAGCTAAAACAAGCCACTAATCAAGTCCCCCCAAACCCCCTGGAAGAGCTTTTCATCCATACACGTTCTGCCGATCTCTTTAGCGCAGAGTGTAAAGCACAGCCAACGGCAATAATTCTATCATGAACGTGGAAGAATGCGGAAGGTGATAGTTGTCATGTGTTTTGGCGCAGTTTCGTCGATTCTGACATTCCAAGGTTGGTCTAGTAGTATCTTTCTTGGGTGCTCAGGCCTCCTTTCTGGTGCTTTATAACAATGCGATGTAAAACGCTTCAGCTGAAGATGTCTCGCGTTTGGGGAAAAAGCAAATGTCACATCAGCCATAATGCCCACTACTCCGGCCGATCTTTCGATTTCGATTCCTACTTTAATTGGATCGGTGCTATCATGTACTGCGAGCTTTTTCACGCTGTGTCTTCATGTTGTTGTTCCTCCGCCGCGACGACATTTTCGGCATGTGTTGATTGTGAACCTCCTCGTTGCAGGTAGGTCAAGCCACCTCATCAGACAGACGCATGCGTTTACCTAACCCGAAACGAAGACTTTATCAACAGTCTCAACAATACAGTGTCTGGCATCCTCGCTATTAAGGATGGCTACGACGATCCGAAAGCGCCCCCGACTACTGGTTGCGTCGCCAATGCTTGGGTTGGTCAATTCTCGGTACAGGCGATCGACTTCAACATTCTTATCATCTCTGTTTCGGTACTACTAGCGGTTCAGCGACAACAGATTCTTGACGACTCATCGAGACTAATGACTGCAATTGTCTGCCTTGTACCTTGGATTCCCGGCACGATTACCAGTAGGTTTACCAAAACTCAGAGTCCTACAACTATGCTCAATTGATCTGCAGGTTTCGTCGGACTCGGTCTCCATGTCTACGGCCCCGTGAGCGGTAACTGGTGCTGGATCCAGACCCAATATCTTGGTCTCCGCTACGGCCTCACTCACGGTTGGCGCATCGCTATCTTCCTCGCAACGGTGGCTATTTACACCTACATATACATCAAACTCCGACGCCTCTTTAGCTTCGTCAAATATGGCCTATCTTCCTCTACCACGAAAGGATACAACACGAACGCGCAGTCGAGAATCGATCGAGAAAACGCCGAGCAGTCGGATACGCAACGAATCTGGGTCACGACTACGGTAGAGGCTTCGTACGAACTTGAGTCGCAGGGCATAGCGAAAGGAGACCAGAGTCACGGCGAAGGGGAGGATACATCACCTGGTGGAAAGGTCCAGTGGTCAGCCACTGCCGTGCCTGAACAAGAACCGCCCACTGCTGAAGATCACGGAACAAACTATACGCAGAGTGTCTCGACTAGTAACGGACCAAACCATCGTATACCAAAGTCACCAAACCTGAGGAGAATGCTCCTTTTGAACGGATATCCGATTGCATATATCATTCTATGGATACCGGGCATGGCGAATCGCTTGACTGAGTCAGTAGGCACATCACCAAAGTGGCTCACTGCTCTTCAAGCTTCAACGCAGTTCATAGGGCTCGTCAACGCTTTGACGTACGGCTTGACGGAGCAGATGCAGCGTACGGTCCAGATGTGGATGAAGAGGCGGAGCTTCAGAACAATTGATCCATGAGCTATCGGACTTTTAATCGTTGACCGAATTTGGCCAAATGCGAGAGTAGACGCGTGTCGGAATTCATGAAATTTGGTTTGGCTTTTCCACGTATTGTTTTAATGTCTCTCGGATAGTGAGCTTCGAGATACCAATAATAGTAAGATATAATATAGACTCCCTTGAGCTCCTCAAAAAGCTTTGGTGTTTTTCTTTCTCTACCTGAAATGAGCGACTAATACTGCTTACAGCAACAGACATATCTTCCAGCTCGATCTTCTTCCCTTCTCTCACTCTCGACAACCTCCTATTCAGTGTCCTAAACATAAATGCCCCAGCATTTAGCAGTTACCAGGATCAGCACTACCAAAATTAGCAACTCATCAACTATCCCTCCACACTCAAACAAACTCACCGGAAACGCCACTTAGAAACAGTACTCTCCCCATCACGATCACATCCATAAATCTCATTCTTAAGACGCGTATAACAATCATCATTGTTAAGATCAAGCGTCTGATCCCACTTGTTCTGCACCTCAAAGACAAGACCAGCCTGGCCGCTTAGGGGACACATGGAATTAGTCTGTCCGGGCCTGAATTGCCCAGAGAACATGCCCTGAGAGCCGTAGCAGGCGTCCCAGACGAACTGGGCTGCTTGGTCTTTGTTCGGCCAGGGGTCGCCGCCGGACTAGCAGCCTGCGTTGATGGTTTGGGTGTTGAAGGCGAGGATGCTGCTGAGAGCAGTGAGGATGGTGGAAGTCTTCATTTTGAGGGAGGGGGTTTTGGTATCGGGATTATTGTTGGGTTTATAGAGAGATGGTGATGAAGGACTTCTTGAGCTGGGCGACGTGACCTTTTTATCTACACTCAACTCCCTTGTCAACTCAATTTGAGCTTCATTCTCTCGGCGATTTCCACAAAGGGCTCTCATCTTGTCCCCCGTGCAAGGTTCATTCCTTCTCATGCAGCGTCGTGGATATGATCACTCGGGGAAACATCTCTCGATTCTCTGTCAAACCTTTGTCGATCATCATCAAGTGCCTGGGGTGAATAAATCCTACCTGGCTGAGCTATGATAGGGCTGAAGCTCAGCCCCTGCGGCAGTTACCCTTGTCTACAAGTCAGATAATGTCAGAAAGTTCCTAAGGCGGGTCTCGGAGCTTGACACTGGCGAATCGGCTGGCAGTGATGCTGAAGTTAGAAGGCTGTGCCGTTGCGCTGACAGTGGTAACTGTTCAACCCAACGATTAGTAAACGAGTATACTTTGAAGAAGAATCATTGCTACATAACTCCACAAATATGCGAGGCTGTGGCACCGCATGTTCGTCTCGTAAACGCAGTATTACGAACGCGTCCTCAATTTGCATAGTTCTGAAGTACCAAAACGGAATGGTCAAATAGTGTTGCGAAGTAGGTATATCCTAAAGTTCCAGTTGGGCATAGGTCGAAGCTACTGGATGTGATCTACGGCCAGCAGTTGCACCAGCTGAAGCCTACTGGAAAAGCCGACATGTCCTGGGTAAGTTTTTCCGCTGAGTCCTACGCCCTACGGTGAACCCCTGCACCACAGGCAGTCTTCAATGACGGCGATGTCAGTATACATCCCGAATGCAGTAATATTCTGGTCGTTTGCATATCCTCTTTGCAACTTAATCCATTCGCGGTCCTATCCTGAACAGAATAGGAAGTTATATGCAACAGACTGGCTCATACAGTCCTGCTGGCATCAGATTCTCTCCCGCGTATATGAGCCGTGTCCTTTAGAGAATGAAGTAATACGCAGTCCCATCTGGAGTTTGTCAAGATGTCCTTTGTAGATCATCATGTTGTATATGCCGCGCCGGGAACTCCGGGTGGCTTTAAAATGATTGGACGGTTCACTTGGTCTCCATATGCTGACCCTGTTCACCTTGACTGTGTGATTGGTCTGTTCGTTCAAACCTCTGCCCTATTGGCTTACTGCTTCAATGCGGCTTACGCTCACTCGTTCAGATCCCTGTAGGACTCAGACCTGTATTCAGGGTCATGCTAAGATATCTGTGACGTCGTTGTTGAAATTCGTCTTGGTCCAAATGTCTTGAACATGTCAATCTAGAAGCCCAACCAACTAATCTATGCCGGTCAACTCATTGTCAGACGGTACCATTTCAGATCGCCTTCTCATTGAGCGGTGCTCATCCTCAAACCCTAACCTCCCATAGCAAGCTACAGCACTCGTGCATCTTAAAAGCATCGAGTCTCCTCCGAACTCTCGTCTTCACTCTCACTGACATACTCATACGCGCTCCGCCACATAACCTTGCCCTCCTTGGGATCCATGATGATAGCGTAATGCGTCTCCCCATTCCGACCAATTCTGCATTCTCCTCGTCCGAATGGACGCGTCGCATGAGCGGCGGCGAGATCGCAGCCAACATCTTCCCTACAGACTTTCCGATAAGTTCATCGAGGAGGGCGTAGAACAGGGAGGGTAAATGGCACGAGTCGACGGCGGCCGTGAAGTGCGGAATGATATGGTCGTAGCGGGTCTCGGGAGGGAGAGATAGATCGACAGTGAATTTTGGGATTTCGCGATGTTCCTACATTTCGAAATGAGGATGATGATGAAAAGTTGAAAGATTGTCAGAAGCTCAAAGATTGAGAGTAAATGGTGAGAGATAAATTTCATGGGCAACTCCAATAGAGGCGTGGAGGCCTAGAGGCTAGAGCTGTCATCGCAGTTGCGCACATGACGTAAGCTTTCGTGAACGTGAGGCTTCATAAACGAGGCACTCCAATTCTTGAGATACGCTTTGTGCCCGAATGTCACAGCAAAAAGCATCTGTAGTTTCGACTTTTGGAGGAGGAAACACAATCAAGTTTTGGCTGGTGTTGATTCAGTGACTCTGCTCCACGTGTTATTCCCGAGCTGTTGGGTCATTGCTCTCTACCTACTCTGTACTCTGTAGTTATTTCCAGAATCTTGACCCGTGATGCGTCTATTCATAGCCTGTCCAAGCATAACCCCGCTTGGATCCCAATCAAAGTGTATCATCGTCCTGGCCTGTTCAAGTTGTTCAAGTGGGGGTAATCCCCTTTCCTTGAAATGGGATTGGCCCGATTCACCTGACCTAGAGCTTAGTGATAGTTCGATTTACTTTATCTCAGAGACGATTAAATGTCAAATTGAGTGAACACAATCCTGGCTACTCCCTGAAACTTTGCAAACTTAGTTTCTATTTACCTGGGTCATGTAGATGTTCCGATTCACTGGCGCCATTGTCATCAACAGTCTTCTGTTAAAATTGGCATCCGCTGTTTCAAATCTGCAGACACCTCTTGTCACTACCTTGAACCTAGTCACAATTTAACGCTTTCACTGTAAAATATTCATTGCCAATTCCAAACTTGGAAGATGCCAGATTACACAGAATTCTCTGTGGTACAGGGGAAGCTGATAATTCGCTCAAGGGGCGTGGCGACAGAGGGATGCATCCTCAGCGATCCTCGGATGACAGCAACAAGATAGGGTAGTGACCGAGCTATACCGTATGAGAAAATGTCATTAATGTGATAGGAATCTGCGCGAATTTCCCTCTTGAGCTTGGTCATAGCATGTAGCTTTTGAAACAAGAAGTCAAATACAGCATGGAGTGGAATCGCAGTGGTGTCTGCCTCAGCAAGGACGTCGACCAACGGAAGCCTCAGCACTAGCTTTGCATCAACAGAATCTGGATGGCCTTTCGTTCTATCGGTGAAGTGTTCTAGAAAGTCTGGTTTTGAATACTTCTCTTGTTCCGTTGTTCGCGCCGGCGCTGGAGTTGCTCGATCGATAAGTGAGTCACATGGCTCATATCTGGTGGCCCGATGCGCACGATGGGATTCTTGTTGAGAGACCATACTCTTGTCTATCAGTTGAGCTTGAGTCTAGTACATGGGGAGTAAATGTTGGCGTTGTTGCTTGGAATCAGTCAAGCCTAAGGATGTGCCATTTGAAATTAAAGAGTATCTAGGAAACACAGCAGCTCGTTGAGTCAAGTAGGGGAACAAAGCAAACAGTATTAACATCTGACAATATCTTTCTGTCCACAAAACCTTATCTATACCTTACCACTTCCAGCCCAGCCTGGATTACCTCGATATGACCCTCTGGGCCTTCAGGCCATAGAGATCAATTGATGACTTAACAGGTTTGACTTCTGTTAGCTCCGCGATAAAACACGTCCCAACAAACTGATAACGCTTACCAGCTTTCCGCAGAACGGCTACTTGGTTGAGACCGTTGAGAAGACAAACCAAATCGCCCTCCCGTATCCTCGTGGGAAACCTCCCAATATAGCCTTTCTTCGTCTCTGCTATACTATGGTTATATGGCATACACTTCGCGCCAAGGCGTTTGATGTAGCGATATTCCTTCGTGTATTCGTCTTCGTCTTCATAGTCGTCGGGATCCTTGCCAATTAGGCGAGGGCATAAACTTAGAGAAGAACACTTACGGTGACTTGTGCAGGAAAATCTCTCACGTAACAAAAACGGGCCAACATAGCTCTAGATTGCCGCTTTACCTTCTGGAATTGACGATTGAAGCGACCCAAAAACTTCAGAAATCCCAGGCCGTTTTCAATAGGGAAATCAGTCTCTTTACCCTCGGAAGCAGTAAATGGCTCGAGAAGATGACGTAAAGCAGCCAGTGGGTGCCCCCCTGATTTGTAGCTCTCATGGCGTAGAGCAAAGTCCAATGCCCAGGTTATTGGCAGGCCTTCTGGATGGAGAAGCTCGGGTCTTCCGTAGTCAGAGACTCTGTGGGACCTATCATTTCGATGCGATCCAGGATATATAAGGCGACCTCCATGTCGGGACCGGTGATTCTTTCGTTAGGTTCTTTTTCGAAGATACTCTCAATATCCCTGTTGCCTGGAAAAGCTACTGCATCTGCAGCACCCCTACTAGACGGCATTGATTGTGCCTGTCCAGGGAAGTTTGGACCCCATTATGGCATATCAAGGTCAGCTTTCCAGCCATAACCAACCCCTGCAAACATGAGAAGGCCCAGAGGCCCTCCCAGAAGATCATCAGATGATGATTGGTCGCGGTAGACTTTGAGATATTCGGTCATGAATTCCCTGCTGACAGACCCAATAGACTTGCTTGAACTATAATCAGAGACAATGTTGAGCTTTGTAATGCCAAGAAAGCCGTAATAATAATCCTTGGGGTTGGTCGCACGAGCCTCTGATGAGTGGCACCAGACATTGGTCTTGAAATGACTCTGGCCCAACCAATTGCCAACAGGAAGTCCTTGGTCTCGACGACTTGCAAATATGTGGTGCAGAAGCTTTCAATTCTGTCGATATGCCAATACCAACTTGAAAAGCTTTTCTTTCTGGCACCAAGGAGAGTTTGATGGACTCAAGATCCATCCCAACCAGGCTGAAAAGTATTCCAACGTCTGAAGTGAAAAAGATCGGGATCCGCAAATAAAAACTGCTTGTTTGGCGAGAATGACTTCTTGTCGTATCCATATGCGGCTCCAGTACGGAAGGTCAAAAAGTGGTTGAGCCGATGACATTGCCCTACTATTTCCCCCACTGCGCAGAGCGAAGGATAATCCCTAAGCCATAATATATGACCGTAGCCCTCATCAGCAATCGTCTGCTCAAGGAGATCTTTAACTGTCTGTTGAAACCTGCGGATTTTGCAAGATAACAATTCCAATAGAAACCTGACGGGGTGGGAGTCTTTGATCACATTGGCATCGAGCTTGTTGGTCTGTCTTCGAAGCCCGTCATGCCAATCTGTGACTTCCCGATGTACGCTTATCAGTTCATTTTTGCAAGACCCTAGTTCCGAACCATAAGGGCCTTGCAACACCTGTGCAGTGACTGTAGTCGCGTGTTCAAGTGCGTTCGCGAGCTCATAAATCTCGGTATCCCCAACTAGCCTGGGTACTGCGGATGTTTTATCAGCGACTGAGAGTTTCTTCATATCCTTAGCCTCCCTGAGACTATTCAAGCGATTATGTAACAATACAATACAATCTCCCAACCTTTGGCGATTGCTGCAATTGTCCACATTTGCAAAACGGGAATACCGCTCACAGGCTGTGATTTGTATAACATCGATGCCAGTACCTATCGAATCACTCAGAGGTCCCAGCCAACAGAGTACAAGACCGCTTTGTGAGTAAATTTCTCCCATCTTGGCAACTTGGTGGCTCTTCTCATCATTATCAGCTTAGTTAATACAGATAGCATCCACCCATATTTTCTAGCCAGCCGCGTGTTTCGATTGACTGAGGTGCTGCGGGACGCATCTCAAAGCCGAGACCAAAGATGTCGTTACTGGGTGTTCGTGTCCGTTCACACGGATCATCTCGGTAATTTTAGGATCGCCCCAGACGGAAAACAGTGTATTGAATGGTGATTGATCATGAAGCTCAGCGACATCCATTTCACACGATATCTCTGGCGTGGTCGATATGATTGTCAGCAGCCTGATCTGGTGACCATACAATTCAAGGCTGCCATAAAGAGACGATCCCTGGGCAGATTCGCCACTCTCTTGGGTGACACCACCGGTATACGCTTCTGAGGATCTATACTTAATTAAAACAGGTTTGGTCGATTGAGCGTTCAACTTACGCCATGATTCAGATACAGTTCACTAGCATCGTCTCACCGTATGGGCATGTCAAATGGGTTAGACTGCGAAATTGGAAAATTGGAGAATAGAAGGAGGATAAAGACGAGTCCTGCTAGGGGCTGGCAGGAACTGCCCCAGGAATCGACAATGTTATAAGTCTATGAGCAACGACGCAAGTTTTGTAGCTTCGCTGACAAGGCATACTGCTAGGCTGTGAGGCTAACTGGTGATTTAGAGATAAGAAGTTGGTGGCAGCCAATGACAATGTACTGAATGCAGTGAGATTGCTCTGGCCAACATGCGGGCTGCTTTGGTGCCTTGGATCATCGGCTCCAAATGACATCCCCAGGCTCCCCAATTTGCATATCGTTAAAAGAACCACTCTCTGGAGGAATGATTGAGGTGGCGTATTGGGCAAATTACTTTACTTGACCCTGCTGGCTCATTTTTATTTGCGCAAGCTTGGTTCGATCGCGTGGCATCTCGTCTAACGACTACTTCTTAATAGATACAACTAATAGCATTAGTAATTAATGGAGTTTCGAGCTTTCCAGCACTAGGGCCTATGACAAAACAAAACGTTACACTACATGTCCTCACATGTAGTGTAACTAATAAGAACCAATTAAGATAACTCATGCAGTGATATACAACTACTATTTAAACCGGCTGACTGGGTCACTAAGTTTACAGACCCGGAGGAACTGTTCCTTTATCCAGACGACTTTGTCCCTATGCAGCTCACGACAAATAAGCTCCCCGCCCTCCTTTGACAGCACTCGAATCAAGCTGTTCAAGTGAAGCCGTGCATACGAAGGCCCTTGAATCAGTATATATCGCTTGTAATCAAAGAGACTCATTGTCTGGTCCCCTCGGAGAACCTGGCTACGTATGGCTCCATCCAAGTCTTGGTCGTGGTAGTTGGGGAACTTGATCGCTGGGTCCTGCAAGTCGTGCGAACCATCATGATTTTGGCGATTGCCCAGGTAAAACGGCATGGACCGACAGATGGAGTCCACTAACTCCTTGCCGTGATTGGGATTTGGGAAATTGTGATCCTGGTTTGCAATCAAGATAGTTTGCTGCAGCGCCTTGGAAGCAGCCTTTAAAATACCCAGCCCATGGGTATCTATAGGTACCCATTTAACAGGGGTAAGTACCTAGAGATACCTATTTTAGATGCTTACTTACAGGCAGGTACCTAGATAGTATAATTATATAGATATAGGTACTTATAGGTAAAGGTTAATTATAAATTAATACCTAGATAAAAGTTTATAATACCTATAATATATATAATTAAAGATATTTATAATAATTAGATATAGTAATCACTTTAAATTAGTAATAATTAGTATCTTATAAGCTTTTAACTCTTTATACTATAATAAATCCTTTAAGAAAAAATATAAAATAATAGTAGCTTAATTATTACCTTAGCCTTATACCTCTAGATTTAGCTCTTTATTATCTTTATACTTACTTTAGTCCTCTAGATTAAGCTTTTCCTCCTCTCTATAGTTATTTTAGTCCTTTAGATTAAGCTTTTCCTCCTTTCTATA
>VYWZ01001883.1:0-16689 GCA_008711595.1 Fusarium xyrophilum
TAAAAGAAGAATTAAAATAGTATTTAAGATTATTAACTGTGATATTTACTTTCTTATTTTGGCTATTAACTTATTTGTCTGTTTCATGTATAGAGTAGACTACCCTGAAACATAGTCATTATTGAGCTGCTTACAGAGATCATTCCTCTTCCACGAATTTTATCTTACAAAAAGGTTAATGTCTAGGTTTCAAAAGACTGCAACGAAGACTGTATCGAAATTTAAGTCTGAGAATAGATTTCGTTATGGATGAAAAGGCCAAAGATCGTCGCGATGCAGAGACTCTTAGTGAAGGAAATGTCCACCGCATTATTATCAAGTACTCACAGTTTGGAGCAAGAAAGCGTAGGTAGGCATCAACAAAGTCTGGCACACAAGAACTCACAAATTCTGTTCTGCTTGCAAATTGAAGCAGGGATTTGTATTATATATACTCAAGGCTGCAGGCGCCGTTTGAAACGAGATCTACCAGAAGCCATCGTCACACCAGGCTTTTCCATTCCGTCTCGTGCTCTCTATGAGTCCGTCCCTCGCCTTTTGTATTTTCCTCGTCGTCTCTTGGCTGCAGCATAGTCCCACGTCGAATTCTTTTAGATCATCGTCACCCATGGTCCCCAATGCAGCTAAACCGAGATACGAGTGGTACATATCCGGAGACCCTCCTACGGACTTGGAGAAGCCGCCAATGCGATGCTGTGTGATATCAAGAAGATATCGTCGCGAAGGAATAATGTTGACGATGTTAGAATTCCCTAGCATCTGGAAGATGAGTAAGTCTTGTGCTCTGTTCAAGGAGACATGGGAAACTTACTGCAAGCGTACCGCCAACCCACCAACAGTAGCACGTATCGGCCTTCTTGTTCCATCGACCGTTGAATCCGATGTGACCAAGATCGAGCTCGCCAGCCTTTGACTCGAGGAAGTTTTCCTCAACATCGTCCTCTTCCTCTTCCTTGGCGAGGTAAGCGAAGGGGCGAGAGGCGAGAAAGTGTACGAGTCCCTCACGATCCGGGACGCCCCGTTTCAGCGCCTCCTCGGGAGGATGCGGCGATGTTGAGTCTTGTGGTCTGTCTAAGAGTGATAGCGCACCTATCGCGCAGTATGCATATCCAGCTAGAGAGGTGAGTTATGCGAGTATGCAATGAATGAGCCAAGAGACCATACCATGGGATTCCTGCTGCGAAGATTCTGCCACTCCACCATCATATGTCTAAGAGGTGTTAGTGAGACGGCATCGCTCAAATAAGTATAAAGTACTTGGCCTCTATTGATGTGAGCAATCATTTCACCAATGTTCAAATCCTCCACCCAGCCCTCATCGCCTTCCTTCACATCTCCTCTCAACATCCATCGAATAGAGCTCGCTAGATAGCTGTGTCTCATATCTCTGCCGCCCAAAATCTTTCCATCCCATAAAACTTGCCCGAAACTCCCATCCTCTCTCTGAAGGTTATTCAGCCACTTCAACAACCGTACTCTGTCCACCCCGCTGAAAGCCGATCTCGCCTCATCTTCACCATCGGCCGCCAGACCCAACAGCACAAGCGCAAAAAAGGTAGCTGCGATATTTGCCGTGCCCTTGTATGCTTCTTGAGCTGGTAATGCGTGTGTTGAACTTCCACAAAAGCCACCTTCTGGATGCTGTAGACTGAGAACCCACCGACGGATAGCACCACGTTCAGTATGGGTGAGCGGAACAGAGAGAAGGTCAAGCGCCGAGATGATGAAGCAAGCGAAAGTAAGGCGGGTCGAGTCGTAGGCTGTATAAGGGGGTGGGAGGTATGTTTTATGACAGCGCTGCCAATATTTGATGTGCTGTTGCTTATCCAGCAAGGGATCACCCGTTTCCGACATTTCAGAAAAATAGACAACCGATTTCAACAGTCGTATGTTTTCCCGGTGTGCAGAGCGAAAGTATAAGTTGAAATTGCCCCACCGCTCGAGTAAGAAGGTGGGGTCAAATCTAAACAAAGTGATTGATTGAGCTTTCAGCCACCAGCACCGCCACAGCAAATGCTGTCCCGCGACGCCATGAGGCGCTCCAGCAATCGGTTCCAATTCGCTAGCCGCGGTTAGCGGTCCGCAAATATCCAGGGCGTCCCTGCTGCTGGTTTTCACCATCTAACAGCTGTTCAGCGTGACCTGGAAGTTGATCAAGTGCTAGTACGCCTTCCAGCTGGGTCTTTTGTTTTTAATTCCTATGAAAACAAGATCACTTCTTTTTGGCCTATTGAGACCTCCTTTTCTGCTGCCAGTTTCCCCTTCTTCGCGACTGGCGAAAGCCTAATACTGCGACGCACGCGACACGGACGAGCCAAGTACATCGAGATACCGTCCCCAGAGGGAATCCAAACGCAACCATGGCGCTCATATCTGCCAAAACGATCATAACATCCGTCTCCCTTTTCCATCTTACCCTCGCATACTTCTTCATCACCAATCCAAGCTCCATCAATGAGCAAGCGCTGGTCTTCATGCTGGGAGAAAGCATGGGAATGGTGATTCTCCCTCACAGCATGGCTGCTGGCCGCAACGTCTCCGAAGCCTGGTTAAGCTGACTCGACCTATGATGAAGCCTCTAGCAAGAGGGTTTGAACTACAAAGTCCTCCACTCGCATTCCTCGCCGCTCTCCTCGTCTTCGTCGGCTTTAGTGATCTGGTATCCCTTTCCATGCCCGATGAAGTCTGCCTTATCTTCCACTGGGGTACACAAGGTTGGCATCCCATGCCCCCGACTTCTACTCATGATCGACGCTAATTGTCATACAGCTCCTCTGCGATCGTTCCTCTCCCTCGGTTTCGTCGTCTACATATTCCTGTTTGGCCCATCATCTCCCATGTACGACAAGTCCGCTCGCAGCCACCTGTCGCATCCGAGCTCGTATAACCCATCATATCGCCCTGCTGGCTGGGGCGGCGACATGCTAAAGAACCGCCTATTTTTCACATTCATCTTTATTGAAACAATGACATGGTTCTGGGTTTGGATCACGTTACGCGAAGAGCGCGAGGCCATACTAAACAAGAAGTCTCGAAGACGAAGTCACTCGCACTCTTTCTAGGAGATTGGCTGTTTTCACAAATATTTAGTATCAAGGAGCAATTGTTGGAAGGTCTTCTTGGGACGAGACAACGAAATGCTCGAAAGAACTAGATACTCAAAATTGTTTGCGCCACTCACGCAAGGGCTATGGATGGAGCTTGCAGAAAGACCGAACAAGTCAGGAAATAAAGTGAATGGCTGACAGATTCTCATCTAGAACAAGTTACCAAGACAAGCAAGGCTGGCTGATTTGTAAACGCATAAATAATGGCCTGTTAAGCTCTATCTTTTCATGATCGTATATAACAACAAGAGGTATCCATAAGGGGCTATGCACCATTCGATGTTTTAACGAATGATGCCAAGGCTGAAGAGACGAATAAAAACAGAAATAGAAACAGCATCGTACCGCAGAGCTTTTGAACCCTGTAATGAAGCGATTCCACCACTGTCGCCCAGGAAATTATCTAGTAAAATTCGTCAAGTCGTTGAACTGCTTTCTACTACTAATGGAGAATTTTCATCAAGTCGCAGGCGCCTTCCCCGCAGTAGTCGTGGACGGGCCTTCTGACTTGTTTTGAAAGATGGTCGGCGCTGGTTCTAGGCTCGGCTGAGGCTCATTCTCTTCAAAGATCTGCTCCTCGATTCGCTCCCCCGGTCCACCTATTACCGGACTAAAAACATCAACTTCTTCGACATCGTCGTCGTCTTCGGAACCCTCGTCTTCTTCTTGAATCGTGATTTCTCCAGATCGGCGTCCCAGGCCAGAGGCACTAGCGCTGCGGGAATGCGAACCGGAGCCACTGTTGCGTTGGCTTTGAGAGGGCCCACCAAAATTGTTTAGCGTCGGGCCCTTGAACAAATTCCGTTTCCGCTTGGCGAACATGATGCCTGATGCAAAAGGGTTAGGCGAACCTGGAGCTTGTGGGGGACCTTCGGATGGCATGCCTTCATTGAACATATTCAGAGTTGGCGGAGTCGCTCGCACGAGGCGAATATTGGATGGGAAGGCTTGCGACGTTGGTGTTGCTGGAAGCACCTTGACTGAGTGGTGTGGTGAATGCCCTCGCTGAAGGGGTGTCTTGGACATCGAAGTAGAGAATGAAGCAGCGGAGCTCGTAGATGACGCCTTGGAATGCGAGTGATGGCGATGATGGATGGACCGAACAGAGGATACCGAGGATGATGTCGACTTTCGGCCCCGAAGTCCAGCTGACGACCGCCTGACAGTCGACCTCGGCGTCAGAGGAGAAGGGGACAATGACTGTCGTTTGTACGATGTTGCGATCCGATGTGGCGGAATTGTTGATGACGCTAGACTTCCCGATGCTGTTCGCTGGGTACTGCTCCCAGCCTGATAGGTCTTCTGACCGTTAGCCACGACTCCCTTCGGCAGTGAAGCAGTCGGTTGTGTTCCCGGTGAGGTAGAGTTAGGATATTTGCTTGTCTGTGGTCGCGAACTCCCATCTTTACTGCTGGCTGTGCTCCCCTCCTTCTTGTGTAGGTCGGGGGTGCTCTGGCTGGCTCGCCTGGCGTGGCCACGTCTCCTTCTCGTCGCACTTTCGACAAGCCAATGTGTCATATTCTTCCAGTGGGATATCAGCGGTTGACTAGGTCTCCTTTTTGGCCTCTCATGGCCGATATGCTGATGATGCTCGTCACTCGCATTCGAAGCCAGTGCGTCCGAAGTCGTGACAAGGTGAAGAGTAGAGCCTCGAGACCGAGCACTGCGTATTAAACCCTCCTTAGGTGGTGGAATAGGCCCGCGCTGGCGAGATGTTGACACGGACCTTATCGAGTCTTTGTCAACAGGTGGCGGAGGATGATCGCCATCTTCGTTCGCTCCTCCGGAATCCCTACCAACCTCTGGAAGCTGTGGAAGGTCTGTCACCACATAGTCAACGTAATGAGCGCTTCGTCGCTCGCTCCTCCCCCTGTTTCGGGAGTTTGACGGTTCAAGTCTCAAATGTCGCCCTGTGCCGTTCGCCTCGTCAACTTCGTGTAGGATTGGAGCCATTCTTTCTAGCCGACTGGATGCCGCGGATAGTCGTCGAATGCTGCGGCCGTCGATCTCCCTTTCTCTTCTCTTCTTCTCCCTGCGCTGCATCTTGCGCTGTTCCTTTTCTAATAACAGAGCCCACCAGCCAGCCAAAGCATCGCACTTCTGTGCCAACACGCTTTCAATCACTCCGTCAATATTGACACCAGAACTTCGCATCCTCTGCAAGCAATCCTTCTCCAAGGGCGTCGAGAAAGGGGGCGGTTGCTGGACATCTAGAATGGCTCTCTGTGTCGGGGCATGTTCAGCCAAGAATGAATTCGAAAGAATCTCGGGCAGCGATGGACGTAACAATGGCCTTTTCGATAATAATGCCTTAATTAAAGGAATAACCTCGGGGGGCATATTATCGGGAAACTTGGGATCCTCGCTCAGAATCTTGGTCCGGGTAATATTATCGTCATCGTCATCAAAGGGAAGTTCACCACACAGCAGTGCATAGAGGATGATGCCTAAACTCCAAACATCAACCTTTTCACCAGCGTACTTTTCGCCTTTGAGCATTTCGGGTGCAGAATAGCAGATGGTGCCGCAAAATGTTTGTAGGTGGTTCGTCCTCCCCTCGTACTCTCTTGTGAAACCGAAGTCGACCAGTTTGACGTTTTCGTGCTTGTCGAAGAGGATGTTCTCAAGCTTGAGGTCTCGATGGACACATGACTGATTGTGAACATAGCTAACTGCGCCAACGAGCTGTGTGAAGATCTTTTGCACTTTCGAAACAGGGAGTGGACCGTACTCGAGCAGGTGGTTGTAGAGTTCATCGCCTTGTGGAAGTTAGCAGTTTAGCCAAAGAAGAGGCGAGCAAATCCTTACCAGAACAGTACTCTAGAACCATCCAGACCATGTTTTCAGTGACAATAACTTCGTATAATCTTGCTATATGTGGATGTATGAACTGCCGGTGATGGTGAATTTCTCGTGCAAGGTTCGAGTCGCCCTTGTTGGCAGACTTGAGAACGACCTTGTTCGGGTTAGCCATTGTTGAGGATAAGCCGGCATTGTGCTGGACTTGAAGTACCTTGGAGCCATTGGTCAGTTTATGCGACGCCAAGTAGACTTTTCCGAAAGATCCCTTCCCGATCAGTCTCCCAAGAGCGTAGTTGCCAACAGATTTGAGGTCATAGCTCGCGAATTCGCTACGAGCAAAGATTAGCAGGCCGGCATTTGGGAAGGTAAGGGATCGTACTCGAGAAGCTCCTGATACGAGCGAGCAAGCTATTACGTGTTAGGACGTACGTTGAGGACGCAGTAGGGTTCACCCAATAGACGTACCTTCGCCTTGCGCACAAGCTCGGCTTGTCCTTTCGAGGCCTGCATCCCTCCGCGCCGGATGCCGCCTGGCCACGCCGCGAGGAGGGAGACCGAGTATGGGTCGTGTACGTGTACGTTCGGTGAGGAACACGAAGCGATCGGCTTATGTCGAGCGGTAGCGGAAGATTCACGGGAAGGAGTCCCGTTGGCGGTCACGTATCAATCGAGAACTGTAGTGGCACATGCAGGATGACCGAAGCTGCGAATTAAGTATGGTAAGGACAGACTCGTAAGTGGATTAATGGCCGTATTCTGGGAAGGTCATCAAGGATCGCGTATTATTAGAGTCGCTGCGTTTAATAAGGTCGTGATGAACGTTTCGTTTCGTTTCGGTCGCTGCTCAATCATTTGTTCGTGGTGAGACAGGGGACGGCCAACAGAGTCAAATCAATTCGCAAGTCGTCAAACAATGCACCGCCGCGGCGACGGAGAGGGCTTACAGGACGTAGCCGAGGGAATAGCACGAGAAATAAACATAAACAAGCGGAAAGAAGGGGAAGAAGAAACTCTTGCAGGTGAGGTGATGTGACAACTGTTGTTGTACGGAGCAAGTTAAGGTTTGGGGAAATAGTTTGGGCGCTGGAGATTGGATGTCGGTTGGAGCAGGGGTACTTGTCCAGCCAGCAGGTACCTTGCCCAGACGTCAACCTGAGTTAGTGGCCCCCAAATTGCTGCATTCCAGGGCGCGGGCGAGGAAAATCACGACTATCGGTGCAACGCCAAAACGAAGATCGTTATTTTGGCCTCTTCAGTCCTATATCCGTATAATCGAATGATCCATCGTGATCTCAGACACAAGAATTATCCGCACGATGCGACATACTTCTCGTCCAACGGTCAACTCCTTGAATCGGATAGCTACGACCTTGGACCAGGGGGATAAGGATGAACAGGGGATTTCCATTCGTCTGACGATGAGATTGAGGCCCCTTTAATCAAAACATGCAGGGGACGTCATCGCGTCACGTAATTGGTTGCTTTTACGGATACAATGCGAGCATGTTTCTTCGCCATTGAAGACTTGAAAGACTTGAAACAGTCCCTCCAAGAATAGCGGGTTGTCGTCGGTTTAATAGTGACATGATCCCCTACCAACCATCGAGTGCAACGAAGAAGCTTGTTTCACCTGATTCATGTTTCGGAATTAATTAATAACATCGATTCTGTCCTCATACTCATTAATTACAGTCGATATAACGAATAGCGGATCATCTCAATGGTCCATCCTTTCACAGACATCAATAGTATGCTTCACACTTACGTTGCAAACTACTTGTACACCAATGAGCCTGCAGAGGTATCTATCAATAACCGAGCTTTCGTTTATCTTCGTGACTGTGCGTCAAGTCATGTTTTTCACTGACTAAAGCTGCGCGGGATCAATTGCTTCCCTCTCGGTATATGTCTCAGACCTTAAGGTAGGGATAACTGGCGTCGATGACAGTCTTTGACATATCAACATAGTACTGCATCTACGTATATCAGTGACATGACATGGCCCAGACCCGGGTATCGCTAGTAACAATCCGACGGACGAAGCTAGATAGGCGAACATGCTAGTCCCCGAGCGGCAAGACTGGGCTGTTCACCACACAGTCACAACTTTGGAGCCATTTATCTTAGCAATGGCACGATGACGTTTGGCATAAGTTAGACTACCGGTCACTTGGCTACGTATCAATCAGTGTCCCTTCTTCTTGACCAAGTCAGCAGGAAGCAGATTTGACTCATATGAAGCGTGCCGAATGACCTGTAGCTTATTCACATCAACGCGCCACGGGAACGCTCCCAGTCCACGGCGGAACGCCTCTCAAAATGTTAAGCATTGATAGAACATGACAAACCCATCATTGGATAGTAGATAACTCCGACTGGCCATTTGTAATGTCCGCATAGTATCGGAGTGGCTCCTCAGTTGCCGTCCTTTCTCAGAGTTTTGGCCGCAGAAAAGTCGTTGGAGCCGATGGAACTCAAATCAAGACTGTCAGGGAGACCACAGGCGCATCGTCGCAATAAGGTTTCCTGGGCTTTCGATTTTGGCGCAGCCTGGGCCCGCGGGTGCCTGCGCCAGTAGCGCCTATCCACGACTCGGCCTTAAGGTTTCTGAAGCTATCCAGACTCGGCCAGACAGCTTCAATAAAGCTTAGTCTCTCATCCTCGCGACTCATCAGAGGCTACCGCTGGAATGCAGACTATCAAAACCAAGGAATTCAGAATGCCTGTCCGCTGTCGACCCCGTTGGTGACATTGTATCTCATACTGCGACGCTTGGTTTTTTATGTTTCCTTGATTGAGGCTCAAGTGCACCTGTTCCTGGCTAAAATTTGCTCTGAGCGTTGTATTTGAGACGATCATGTCCCGAACAGTTCTATCCCAGGAGTCATCTCAAACCTCAACACTATTGTCTCACGGGTGTTGAACAAAGCCTTGCCAATATTATTCCCTTGATCCACCTCACCCACTACTACTTGCACATCCAAGATGGTCAACCAGACGAATAGCTTCCTCAGCCTGTTGGCTCTCGCAGCCTTGGCCGAGGGATACTGGCGCATGTCGTGTAGTATTTATTATACAGACTGGCCGAGTTGATCCCGTTATTGCCCCCGGAACCTTCTCAGTACACGTCCACAAGGTCTCTGGGGCCAGCAACATCAACATTGACTCCACCTTTGACAGCCTTCGGGCCTCGAGGTGCACTTCCTGCGAAGTTCAGGACGACAAATCCGCCTACTGGACACCCCAGCTCTCCTCCCAGCACGCGAATGGGAGCTTCCAGATGGTCCCTAACGGTGGGACGATGATATACTATCTCGGGCGTGGAGAGAACAAGACAAACATCGAGCCATTCCCTCCCGGATTCAAGATATTATCTGGAGACAATCTTGCTCGGTCTTATGATTCGAAGACAAAAACATACAGTAATTTCAAGATACTCAGGCCGCCCAGTTGCCGATCGAGTCAGTTTCGCATGCCTGGATAGCTCAGGGCCTTCAAAGGAGCGTAACTATATGTGGAAGACAGACTGTGACAACGGCATGCGAGCACAGATCCATTTCCAATCATGTTGGAATGGACAGGATTACCAGTCTGATCTAAGCCACGTCGCCTACATGTCCTCAATAGACAATGGAATCTGCCCCCCGAGCCATCCACGCCAGCTTCCTCATCTGTTCTTCGAGGTCATCCATGGAATCAACAATATCGACAAAGGCAAAGGTGGTCGGTTTGTCTTTGCCAATGGAGATACTACTGGCTATGCGTTTCAAGGTGACTTACTAAACGACTGGAATCCGACTGTTCTTGCGACTGCCATCAAGAAACGCATCAACAATGATAGTGTCGGAGGAGCAATTTCGAAATGTCCCATCCTTACCGCTTCAGAAACAACATACTTCAGTGACAATTGTCCAGAGATGGCACCCCTGATTGATGAACCCATTCGAGGCATGATTGATGCTCTCCCAGGGTGTAATAAACCCTTCGGTGACCCTGGCAGAGCGACACCGCCAGTATGCGACGCCAAGCCCACCATGAACAACCTTGGAGACGTTGGCATCAGATCTATCTTTGATCCTGCTATAGGTGATAAGGTTGGCTCCTGGTCTTATGTTGGCTGCGCTCCTGAAGGCAGTCGCAGCAGAACATTGAACAAGTTTGCTGTGACTTCAAATAGTATGTCTATCGAGTATTGCACATTGACCTACAAAGCAAAGGGCTATTCACTTGCTGGAATAGAGAATGGCCGGGAGTGTTATTGTGCGGGATCGCTCACATCAGGGGCCTCATACACCAAGGCTTCAGTATGCACGTCATCAAGAAAAATGAGTTGTGTAGGAAACACAACACAGTATTGTGGAGGACCCGACTTTCGCACAGTATGGAATGATACCTCATACACACTGCCTGCTGAGCTCGTTGTTGGCCAGACTCAAATCTCAAACGGCGTCGCTACATATTATGGATGCTACGCTGAGGGCAACACTGGCAGAGCACTCTCATCTGATAGCACTGCGGACGTGACTGGCATGACAAACGAGAAGTGTGTTGCGTTCTGTCAGGCTGGCGTCTATAAATATACCGACACAGAATACTCCCAGGAATGCTACTGTGGCAACGATATCGTTAATGGAGGCTCAAACATAACTGAGAACATTTTCAGCTACTGTGATGCAGGCAATCGGTTGAGTGTGTGGAAGATCAAGTAACCCGACCAACCAACAGGACCCATCACTGCACTCGATGGTGCTGCCGTATGGAAAGGCTGCTACACGGATGGAGGGTCGGGGGGACGGACACTTCCCAGCGCCACCTTTACAGGCTCTGCCGTGTCTCTCGATACCTGCTTTTCGTTCTGCATCAAACTCAACTACCCCCTATTTGGAATGGAATACGGACGGGAGTGTTACCGCGGATACTCACCCAAGACGCAGGCCACGGTTGCGCCAGATGGCGACTGCAGAATGCCATGTGCGGGAGACTCAATCCAGAAGTGTGGTGCCGGTAATCGCATATCCATCTGGAACAATACACTTTATACTCCATTATACCCCAACGGTCAACCGCGAGGCGCTCAACACCCCGCCAAAGTACCTTGCGTGCTACACGGAGGGTCGAGGCGCCCGCGCCTTGGGAGGTGCCAAGACCTCAAATAAGCAGATGACTCTCAATGTCTGCTCAAACTTTTGTTCCAGCAAAGGATTCGCTTACTTGGGTCTCGAGAACGGAGAGGACTGTCACTGCAGTCGGAAGGGCCCTACTAATGGTAGCATTGAAGTTCCAGCATCGCAGTGTAATGTTATCTGCAAGGGAAATAAGTCCCAGAAGTGCGGTGCCAGTAAGAGGTTGAACGTCTACCGTCTCGCCGGAGTTTTAAAGACTAAAACCACAAAAAGGTCTTCCTGGGGAAGATAAATACAGGAAGAGAGAGTAGCCCCTTGAAGGGGATACGAATATTTTATTTAATGTACTTATATGACCACGTTGCACGATTAACACAATCTCTTTATTAACTCTATTCTCAACTTCTGTATGAACCAGGATAGTCACCTCGTGGAATTGGGTCGTATTGTGGGCATAAATTTCAGCAGCTTACGGAATACCAAGTATTGTTGTCGGTACCGTTCGCACAATCAGTTGTGTCTAATATGTTGGTCTTAGGACGATTCTTCGATATATCGAATGAGGCTGACCAGCCAAAGGGAGTATCAAACACTCGGTTCCAACAATCTCCATTCATACACAACACAAATAGCTATTCAGGTATTATGTATGTGAGAATAGTTATCATAAAATGAAGTTTGATCGCGATCGCTTTGCTATTTACGGAGTGTAAGAATGGCCCATGTCTGTAGCCAGATGGTGTCACTCACCAACCAATGATCTCGCCAGCCAATGAACATGAAAGTATAAGAGAAGAAAAATCATAAAATAGGTCTTTCTAGGATCAGTATAATAGGCTTCTATCGTCCTTCAGGAGCGTCTGTTTTGTCAACCGAGGTTGAAGATGCCGACTTGAAGACGACAACAGCAATCCAATCCTGAGGGTATCTAAACCTATGCCAACAACTTCCGCCACGGCTGATGCTACAACCACAAGATGCACCAAAAAGACAGAGAATAGATTCAAGGTTACATATGCTTGAAATGACCAAACGAAGGTACGATTCAGAGTCAATGCCTAAAATGATAACATCACTTCAAGACCATGAGGCCAAGTTTGTATGCCCAAGTCAATAAGAGGGGCCAAGACTGGGATCGCAATTCAGAGACTGACGTGACCAAAGACGGCCTAACGTCTTACAATAGTAAAACGCGAATTGGAACATCTTTCAACTGTGCAAGGATCCGTGACAACATCAAGGGGTGTACACTCGTCGGATATTGAAGAAGGAGGAGTCGAACACGGAAGAGACTCTCTGCTACATATCTCCATAAAAGTCAACACATCACAGGATATCCGCCTTGGATAGATATACTCAGTGAAAGAGACAAAAGATTGACGTCTCTGATTGATGAAGCTATAGCTAGATTAGACTATACTACTAGAATCGAGGATTAAACAAACGTAAAAGTCAAACAGTATAAAAATGAGGAAACAACGAGGGGAGGGTGTCCAATATGGCTTGAGTGTCTACAGAATGGCCCACTGACCGGGAGCAGAATATTGGCTGGACATTGTTCAAAAGCTAGCACCTTGAAGACAGTTTGAAGCATCGTCAAAGTGGCGTCTCACGTCACGACATTCGAAAACATGAATCTTAAAACTATTCTCACTCTCTAGTCACGTTGGATTTCTATGAGCCAGTGAGTGCATGTGGCCTGAGTTTGATGGCGAGCGGGACACAATCATGATGTGGGTAGTCGTTCCAAAAAGACCCAAGAAGTTTGTATTAGTGCCGAAGTAGTGGGCAATTATTCTGTTCTGCTTCCCCATGCATCAAATACACATCCCAACCATCCATAACGCTGTATCTATGCATAATCTCAAGCAACGACGAAGCTCCTGGCCCCATTCATGCCCCGTCAGATCAGCCCCTGTTCCTCCAACGCGTGTTTCAACGCAGCCATCTTGTTCACCAAGAGAATAAAGCTATCGAGCTGCTCGCGCATCGTTGCGAGCCGTTGACGTTGTTGTGGGTCAAATTCTTCAAACTTCCAGATGATGTTATTGAGTGATGCCAGGGCTTGAGTGTCATCGCCAGTGTAGCAAGAGATATGGCTCAGAAACTGGGCATAACTGGACCGCATTTCCTGAGCATGTTTGACGTCGGAGTCGGTGATGGACGCGACAGTGTTCTTGAGATTGTTTCGTATAAGACGGAACGAGTGAATATGCTGCTGGGCCTGATTGAAGTACGACTCCGCGCCGGGTACGCCGTGAAGGTGCATGGTCATCACCTCAAGCTCGTCGATATTTTGATCTAAGGAGTCGAAGAGCTGTTTGATATCCAGCGCCTCATCTAGTTGGCTCTGTTGGGCCCGGCGGTTGTGCTCTGTCATCTCAAACACAGCAAGCACGGCTTCGTGGAGAGACGGAGAGATTCGCAGTGGGTTGGTCGAAGACATGATTGTTGCGTACAGCTAGACGTCTCGAGTTCCTTGCAAGGTTAGTAGAATCTTTCGTTCGCAATGAGAAGAAGCTTACTTCTGAGGAGAGTGAAAGTGGTTTGAGAGATTGAAATGCGAGCAGAGAAAGAAGTTGAAGGAAGAATAAGTTATGCCACAAGACGAGACCTTGTGTAACCAACTTGACACTGCACACAACTGCCACCAGGTATCTAGCCCTATCGGCCTTGATTAATTTTCAAACTGATATATTAACTGAACGAAAGACTTTTGTTTTCTCGTCTCTTATTTCAAACTGGGCTTACTATCATGTATCTCTAGTCTGAATAAGGCCAGTTTATGAACATGTTGAGAATAGTCCCAACAGCCTAACCCATTGTTGCCCCAAACGCAGCAATTTTAGAACAATCTTGACACCAGAGTCTGGAACTTGAATACCGTCTCTATTTATATGTCGTATCTTTGAATATCTAAGAAAAGAAGGCATCAAAGCAGCCAGCAGGACTTATCGGACAGGAAGGACTTTAACAACCGGCCCAACCTCATCCATTGCAACGACCTATCTCGTTTTAATGTCAAATGAAATTCATAAGTCTATGTAGAGAAGAAAGCTCAGATGAGTCAAATTATATGTAAGCCAAGTGCATTGCAAAAAGCTTATGCATATGGTTCACATGACATAAACACCCTAAATATCACAACTGTTCCCAGTCATATGTACCTGCAGTCTGCCTTATTTTCCAGAGGTGTTCTCGGTCATGTAAGCGTGTTAGAAGAAGTTCGAAATCACATGCCTCATGAAATATCTGTATATCTTGAGAGATGACCAGTCAACATCACGATAGCCGTTATGCCGTCCTATTCACGCAGTATCTCGACTTGTTTGCTTTAATAAATATCGAAACCGACATCGCCGTTTCCAAACGACTTGTTACAATGCCAGAAATAGTCTTGCATCGGTTTCTTAATTAAGGGTAACTCTCAAATGTCGAGCTATGTTGCTTTGGAAACATATGTATCGAACTCTGAATAATAACCAGACACATGTGTAAGCAAAGCCTTAGAGTATCTTTTTGCTCGACGAGAACTCTCTCAGAAAAAGTAATAAGTTATCATGGTTCAGGTAACGATTCAGCGACTTGACTCCACAAGCTTGAGATGCCGTAGACATTCACCTATGGAAAACAGATTACGAAAGAAATATCTGATTTAGGGGGCAACCGATGACCACAGCGTCACCACACGCTTTATAGAAACAACTGACATGACACCCAGCCGCTTGAGAGGTGTCGGGTCCAGGTACCGTTCGTAGTTGAGAGTGCGCAGTTGTTGATACCATGGCAGACGAGCCTCGTATCCAAGCTGCCCAAGCAATTAACTTAAATGTGATATTTCATACAAAGAACAGGGAACCAATCATTGGAAAATACCACTATCACTAGCTTGCTGATACTTTTCCTCGCTACAGGAGTCCAAGGAACTTGGAGAAGTGCCAGTAAAGTGACCATGACAACCCGTTAAACTTCATCATCAGTTTGATGACATCGTATACTCGGCATAATGTCGAGTATGTAACTTGGCTGGATAGAGATCTAATGTTCCATTAGGGCCGGCTATTTACCATCCTGGCTTGCCACTCATATGCATGATCTAGTTATTGACTTAATGAGAACGCTGTCGCATCTGTACTGCCCATCTTAACATTGGCTATGATTAGCTTCGAGCCCTGTATTCCGAAGTCGCTCCAAGGAAGGTTACAACCTGCCTTCCTATTCCCAGAAATTGTAGATGTAAGAAAATGCCAGGTACTTGTCCATTCCAGTATGTCTATTAACGATTGCCAGCTCATATTGCGGGATTGCTGCATATTAACGCACCAGCAGTTGAAAATAAGACACATACCTGCTATCTTCTGTTCTCGTTGAGTTTCATTAAGAACATGAACTGGAGACTATACCATCGTCGTAGTAGTGTAAGTAGCCTGTGGTGAGAGATTGAATCTTAGACGAGCATATCCAGCTGGTTCTTGTCGTCTGACGGCTGGACTGAGCTTTGTTCCGATCCATTTCAACAGGAGTGTTGCCCACCTCTCCCGAAGAGATCATTTGTACATGTCTGTATAAGAAATACACATCCTACTTCCGCCGTATATGTCTATGTAGTGAACTCTGTGATCATCAGTGAAAAGGCACCACGTTGCTATGTAATGAACGGGTTTGTATTATATAGCTACGAACTTCTTGCCTATACCCTGGGGCATTACGTGGATTGTTTATTTGAACTACTCTTCTGACAATTCTGACAAAAGCATGTTACCAAGAGAGCTTGACTAGCATACTTGAGCTCGAAAGGTCGAACGATATGTTTATATTGTCCACCCATGGACTGCGTTTTCGTGACATATTCTAGCAGCGCTCCTGTATTACTGTAAAGCTTCCCGCAAGCCCCTATCCAGTCTCTTTACGTAATAAGCATGAACGTAGTTATAGTGACGTCGGTGGTTGGGGGGCTTTCTATGATCTTTAGCCTAGGCGCACTCGTCGCCAAGCCAGAAAATTCATCCAGGCTAATGCCCAACTGTGCTGGTTTGATATTATTGGCGGTGCGTCGAGAGAAATGCCATATGGCTCTGGTGTAAGCACAGTTCGAGGAGTAGTAGATCTGGACATAGACTTCAGTGAGAATGTAGAGTACGCTGCTTGAAGAAGCATAAGACAAACAAGACTTATATACTCCAACTCTATGAATCATCTTATGGGCATCATCTCCATGGGACTTGTGACCAGGAACAAGCCTGGCTGTGGGCCAAGACATGATTTGAGCAAGCAAAGCCTTGCATATCCAACGTAATGCCCAGAACATCCGACGCTGAGGACGTTAACATTGTGGCAGCCAAGCTGGCAATGCGGCTCGTTTAGTATTGGCGTAGTTTAGGGGGTTGGGGGATCTCCGGAGTCGAGCCAGTAGCAAGGGGGAACCCAAAATCATGGCAACGATGCCCATTGATCAATTTGCGGAGAACGCGACAGTGAATCTGTTATATGAAGCGTAGATTAGTTATATAGCTTTAATCAAAAGAGCCTTGATTTCTTTAATTAAAAGTAGTAGTTAAGTTAGCCTTATTAAGCTATAGTAATTATATAGTAAGCTTAATTTAATTGATTAAGAAAAGATATATTAACATGCTTAATAAGCGAGCATGATAGATAAG
>VYWZ01001885.1:0-13548 GCA_008711595.1 Fusarium xyrophilum
ACTTAGAGAAGATTACTAATAAATTTAGGATTAATCCCATGTCAGGGCTTACAGGGGTTATTGCCGATCGGGCAAAGACTTTTCTGCCCAACCTCTGTAGTCACCGAGTATCATACCGCATAAGGTTTGAGATAGATGCGCCAGCCTCAAAAGGGGCCAAGACGCTTAGTTAGAAGACTGTAACGTAAGGGAGGGCAGGCACGACAAAGAAGAGAGCAAAGAAGAGAGCAAAGAAGCTGAAATCTCGCGCGCGCTATGGGTACATGGGTACCTTATCTCACAGTCGCACACAACGAAGTAATGGAAAGTCAAGAAGACGAGTCAGAGAAGAAGATGGAGAATGTGTGGTTTTCTCTCAGTCCCCGCAAGCACAACAATACAGATCGAAAATACCCAAGTAAGGTAGTCAGATGAAACAAGCGAGACCCCCTCGGGAGATGGCCATTGGAAGCTAAGGAATCCGGGACAGTTGGCGCTAGTACCTGGCGCCAGGGGAATATCCAGGAGCCCCCCCCCCGCCGCTAGCAACGCTCTCGCAGCGCTGAAATGGCAATCTTTGCTTGTGCCTCCGGAGAATGATTGGCCCCCCCTTTTGGGAAAACAGAGGGAACAGACGTTGATGGTGGTGCTTGTCAGTTTGCTGATGTTGGATCCGGTCCTTGGAGTTGCAGGAGGCCAAGCCGCCAGGGGCACGCACATGCACGCACAAGGCAAATCACACAAGGGCGCAGGGCGAAGAAACAACCAACATGTAGTTATTGCATCCAATTGGCAGACTGTATCGTACCCAGATCGGCAGAAAGCTGTCATCATTGCTATTTCTAGGGCTCCCTCGTGTCTACCTAGTACGGATGGACTATGTAAAGCTGGATTATCCCCTGGAAGGATCTGATACCCACCGGGCTGGGTCCCCCTTGTCTGTAACAGCACAGCACTGGACCAAGCTTGCTTGCTTGTGCTTGAAGCATTATTAATTATTACCTACGATACCTTATCTTACGGAGTGCTCTATCCGTACCTATTCTACCTTACTTCTTCAGCTTGTTGCCCCCTCCCACGAAAGAACGAGGGTTTGCGTTGCATTAACTACATTAAACTCTTTCTGACCTCAGTGCAATCTTACCGGGTCCCCCGTTCTTTTCCCAGTTCCCTGCCCACTTCATTCCTTAACTTAGTTCGTCCCATCTCATCTCATTTCAATTGAACGCTTTACTCCGCACTTTCTCTCCCTTTGGCTGTTGTCGTCACCCGAACCCACCTTTCTTTCTTCCGTTCTCAAACGGCTTCGTTTCTATTCTGCTTTCGTCTTGTCCTGATCTCAACATCGACTCGACTCGAATCGAATCGACTTCTCACGACCACCTTTGCGCGTTGGGCTCTTTCACTCTCTCAAGTGTCCCCTCGCTATCTCACCATCCAGTCATTCCTTGTGGTCAATTCTCCGTATTCTTCTTTCCTTACCTTACGTTACCTCATTTTTCTTTTCCACCTTCCTTTCGAGTTGCTCACTCTGAGCTAAACCGACGACAACAGATCCGTATCCCGGGCCTTTATTCACTCGCATTCTTCTCGAGGACCCTCCATCTGCTGCATCGAGTGCCACGTTGGACCAAGCCACTTCTGTTACATTGCACGACATTGTCCGACTCGTCTCTCATTTCTGTTTGAAGATTTCTTTTCCGATTCTCCTGAAGGTTGTTCCTGGATCTACCTGCGGTATTTTATTGTTCCTATCGCAAATTTGGAGCCACGATTGTCACGATCCATCCCTGTGACAGCACCTGCCACCACTTCTCATACTTAATTCTTTATCCAGCCAGCCTGTCGTGAACTTCCGATTTGGTTCTCCTCTAGCTAGGTACTGACGATCTATTAAAGGAGCGAGGTTTTATCTCGCCGCATATCTCCTCCGAAATGCGCTTTTCTCTTTCAACTCTCTTGGCGCTGGGCGCCCTACAGACTCTCCGTGTCTATGCTCAGGACTGCATCGTAAGTGACTAGCACTTAATCACTATGCATTCACTTGGAACAGGTGCTGACGGCCCCCAGAACACATGTGTTGAATCAGTAAAGCCAACTGTGGGCTGCGCAGATGCCACCCAGGCCGGTTGTATTTGTGTTAGTCCCAGCTTTATCAAGGGTGTGGCTGAGTGCGCAAGAGCGCCTTCATGCAATGCTGCAGACACCGATATTACCAGCTTTTTGAGCAACGGGTTTTGTGTGGGTATGTTGCCAGGTTTCAATGGTATCTTGCACGAAATAGCGAAGACTGACAAGACTTAGGTCAGCAACTCCCTGCCCTTCCAGAAGCTGCCGCAACGTCGGCGTCGGGCGCAGCGACGACATCTGCAGCGGCTGTAGTAACTTCGTCCGAAGTACCAGCAGCAACATCGGAAACCCATGCCGCGGCTGATACCTCTGATGCTGCATCAAGCTCTGCTGTGCCCCCAGTGACTTCAGAGGCACCTCAAGCCACTTCGACTGATGTTGTCGATGCGGTTTCCACGTCTGAAACTGCCGGTGCCGTCGAACCTACGGTAAGGCTGTTATATTAAGCGTCGGAGGAAGCTGAATACTAAACATTGATAGGCCACTGGATCTGAGGCCTCTGCTTCCTCCACCAATACCGCCAGCTCATCAACAGCCTCCGAGGCGGCTGGTGCTGCGGCTACCGCTGACTCTTCAGATGACGACTCAGACAAGAAGGAAGAATCTTTCAGCGGCATGTCTGGTGCTGCGAAGGCCGGTATTGGTATTGGAGCTACTATTGGTATCCTCGCACTTCTCGGCATCGCAGGTTTCTTCTTCTGGAAGAAGCGTCAAAACCAGTGCGATCTTCCTCGTGGAAACATGGCAAGCATGTCACCGCCTATGGCTACTAGGGATCGCAGTTATCCTTTACCCGACCAGGGGTCCATTGGCGAGAAGAACGGATATGACCTTGAACTAATGTCCCATCGATATGAGGATATGCTTCCTCGCGAAGAACCGCGACACATGGTCTGAGCAAAGACAACTTGTGGGAGACATCGGCGTTTAAGACGGGGCACAGCAGAATCAATATATGGCAGATGACAATCGCATGCGTACTCTATTAATCATTGCATAACATCACTGCATAGCACATGTCTAATTGTAGTCCAATATTAGCCAGTCGGCGAGGCACCAGCACATATCGCTTTATGAAACGGTATGGCTATACCCGCGAAGGGCAGACATTATGGATTTGTTAATCATGAGTGGCAACAAGATTTGAGCCGACTCGCCGTCGGACGATTATTTTATGAACATACAACCGGAGCCAATATACCACATCAAGTCGATCAAGTCAGCAGTGGTGGGTAAACTTCAATCTCAGTCAAGTGTACATCCCATTCAGTGTACATATCTTACAAGTTTCAAGTGGTTCTACCACGAGTAATATGGTCTCTGTCCATATACTGGTCGGTTGGGGAGATGCACCCAGGGTCCCTTCTTGTTCTTCTTTTCCACACGCTCCTCGTATTCTCGTATTCTCGTCTTTTCTTCCTTGAGTAACACCGTAAGACCTAGAATTGAGTTAGCGATTTCAAAATCAGATATGTGACCAATGGGGGCATACTTGTGCTGGGATGTCTGATGATGCCCATTCGTCCACGACCCTTGTAGTCGATTCTCTTCCCTCGCCAGGGGCCCCTCCCAACCCACGACTGAGCGATATACATTCGCGTAGGATCCTCAATCTCAATCCATTTGCCATCGACTGTTTGGATCTTCTTGGGAGTTTTCAGAATCTCATTGTTGACTTTTCCGAGTCCCATACCACGCTGTGCAATAGCCAAATCTCGAGCCTCCTCAAGGTAGTATCCAATTTCGGCCGCCATCTTCTTCTTGGACCACTTCATCTGCACAATGGCGTCGTCGACGCTCTTTCCTGCGATCTGGCGGGCCAGCATTACGAGTTTCTTGACACTCGTGGGCATGAACTCGCTCTTATGCAGAAGTTCGCGCTCGGACATCCGAATGCGCTCGTCTCTTGTCAGACGGCCGTTGCGGCGAACCATCTGAATAACCTTCTTGCGCTGCCAACGCACTCGACTTCGAGGATCGGGGTCCACAACCATGGCCATGTTCTCTTTCGTCTTTTGCTCGATCTCGGGGGCACCCGGTGTAGTGTCGGTACTAACTTTTTCGATCTCGTCCTGGAAAATGTTGTCCTCCACGCCGCTGTACATGCTCTTCTGTAGATATTCTTCACGGCTCTTGGGGTCGTCGAGCAGAGATGTAGGGTCCTGTGCCGGTAGAGCTCCAGCGTCTTTATTCCGGGGCTTGCCCCATCCCTTGAAGAGATTGGAGGCCCATTTATGCCGTCGTTGTACTGAGGGTCCGACAGTAGTAGAGAAAACAGGAGCTGGCGTAGTAGATATAGGGTGTGCGGTCCTTGCTGTAGAGAAACGCTCTTGATTAGTCCATGTAGCTTCTGGGCCAATTGAGTTGCAAAGAAAGCGGACTGAGCGTTGTCGTACCTGATACTGCCAGCCGCCGGGCGGCAAATCGGAGACTCATGGTAGCAGATATTGTCGGGCTCAGCAAACCTACCACTGTCTACCTGTTGTATCTTCCAACTGAAGGTCGTTTCAATGGGCGAGATTCTTTTCGGCATGATTCGCCGTTGTTCAACCGAATGATGTGCACGTGACCCGGGTGTTTGCGCGATCAACATCAGCCCATCTTCGGAATCAATTTGGAACTGCTTGACCATTGACCACATCGAAACTCCCCAGCACCTCTACACTTTCTCGGAAGCCTCGCTCCTTCGCCCGAACAGCTTCGCAAAAGTAAACTAGTCACAATGGCCGTTCGACCTATCACCGGTGTACGTTTCCTTCGACTCAATGGCTCGCTTTTCGCACTCGACCGGGCCAGAGGAGCCTGAGCCTCCCGGTACCAGAGCTTTTCGTGGACTGACAATTACGCTAGATGCTCCGACGAAACCTCGTCCTGGACCTCAGCATCGCCCTCGGTACGTCGATTTCTCTGATGGATTGATTAAGATCCCATGAATTGGCGATTACATATTTCAGGAGGAGGGTTCTTCGAGGGGCTGACAATTCGAATGATGTGGTTGGTTGGAGTGCTCCTAGCTGACTAGCAATCTTGTAGGTTCCGGCTTCGTCATGGCCAACTTCTTCTGGTAAGCAATACCGCCGACGAAACGGCACGACGCTGAGAGTATATGCTCACCATTCCGAACCAGGTACGGCTTCCACATGCCCCGAACCAACGCCCGCGACAACTACTACATCAAGCTCGAAGAGGAGCGAGCTGCCCAGAAGAACGAGTAAAAGAATCAACGAACCGAGATAATGCTTTGGCATTCAAGCAAGGGCGACGAGACATGGGAGTGCACATAGATACGTTCAGGCGGCTTGCCGAGGTTTCGTTTGTCGTGTAGCTGGGTAGAGAAGAGAAAACCACCAACGCTTCATTTGAAACGGTCTTGGTGCATTCTATATTCATGGACAAGGGTAATCGAGCTAGTGAAGTGCAATTCGTGAGGCTGAGTATATGTGGGATTGACAGTGTAATCCCTGTGTGGTCGAATCACAATTAGAGATTCATTCATCGACAGGAGCGATTTTGTTTCATATTTCGGTCTGAAATCTAGCAAATAGTGACAGGTTGTACTGGTTCTGTAAACTAATGGTTTGATATTAACGATGTCGTTTGCTGGTCACCTGGGCCCATTCCAGCAATGTCGTCATCAACTTGTTGCAGCCCTGCGGGCGACTCAGCGATCTGATATTCAACCTCATGCCGACTATCGCAGAATCGAGCATTATTCGAAGGCTACTCTTTTTCTCTCTCTCTCTTATTCGCTACCTGGGTCGGTCGTACGCATGACTGGATGCATGCTCTGCTTGACTAGAGACTGTTGGGGCTAACAATGACGTTGGGGTTTCACAAGAGAATCAGAGTCTCCCTTGAGAGGTAGGCATGCTATGTGATTTTCGGAGACAATAGCAATTTGCCTTGGATTGGTTGGCGTAAGATCGATAGGTAGTTTGGTTTATCGTGCTGCGTCTGGCGCGTGCCAACTTGATGGCCAGTGATAGTGCTGAGGAGGCGCCCGGTCTTTGCTGTGTTTTCCATCATCACTTCTCTGTCCCACTGGAAGATACTCTTTGCCCTCCCAAGCCGTCGTCTCGATCATAAAGGAGCCCTTTTTATCTTGACATCTATACCAGCAGATAGCTTACGTCAGAACATTTGTGATACGGTATACCTACTAATGTTTGGGGCGCCATTATAGGATCAGGTGGGGGAGAACTTACTTCCGGAACAATCGCTCAATCGCAAAGCATTGTACAGGACTATCCGGCTTGACGGGCTCTTTGATTTCGCACTTGTACTGCAGCATCTCGAGAAGTTCGCACTCAGAGAGCTCGACATTATTGACCCCTTTATCCAATTTGCGCTTCCGGCCGCTTAGGTTAGTCTGCACACGCTCAGGAAGCTCTGAAGCGTGGAAGACTTGGCAAGGATAGCCCATTGTCAAGAACACCCAAGGTCGTATTGAACGATCAGCATCCAAGTAAAAAGGCCCCTAGCAAGCTCAGCTTTCGGGGGGTCTCGGAATGGAGACAGCAACGGGGAGTCGGTTGTTAGGTGAGGTTGTTGCGATGAGCCTCGAAGACGTAAGTTGAACGTCAGATTTTGGGTCTAAGCTTCCTGCCTATTGGACACAAGCATTCAGCACATCATGATCATATATTGTGTTATCGTCTCGGGAAGTCAATCAGACTGCCCAGGCTTCTTTTGACTTTGTTTCACCTTCATGTAATCACGGCAGAGTCCTCGAAATATGTACCTTTACATATTATGTATCGAGCAAGGACCTTACGAGCTGCTGTGGCTTACCCTTTAGCCACCGAAAGAGTGAAACCAACCTCACTTTTGACCCAAGCCAACTATAAGGCCTTACATTTTCGGGCGACACTCAGACTGCCACTTAACAAACCTCAAGAGACTTACTAAAATATCACAATAGGTCCTTCGAAACTTGCGCTCTTCGCTCCATACAGATCCCAATCGCTTGAGCAGTCGGGATCAGGTCCTGCCAAGCAAACTTACGCATTTATCAGAACTTGATGGTATCACAGCAGCTCACTTTTATGCTACCAAATCTGCTGGTCTCGGCATATCTAGCCGTCATTTGCCACTACTATACAGGCTCATATCAAACCTCATCACCCCTCCGCACCTTTACGCCATTCTGGTCATCGATATTGAAGGTCGTTTTGATGCCACGCGCCTGACTTGTTCGTCATCTCATTTGCAGCATGTCTACGTCCACCGCCCAGCACGAAGTGACCCAGACAATACTCGTGCTCTCGTAGCCGATGCAGAGGACATTCTTCTCTATGGAAGTGTTGCAAAGGCGAGTGCCGGTCGCGAGTGGTGGGGGACCATCGTTGTGGGTGGTGTTGGAGCTGGTGATATCACAACAGGCTGGAAGGGGTGGCTACGTGTTGATCGCGAGAGCGTCCGTGGCTTTGCACCGGGCATCAGCGCAGAGGAAGCTTTGGAACACAAGAGGCAGAGACAAGATATTGTCGATGCAGCTGGCTGGGCTGCTACCTCTCAGTGGGGAGGTTTCGTCTTCAGAGAGGCTGATGAGGAAGTTTCGGAAGAGGATGCGGATCCAGAGCAACCCTTGGATATTGTTGAGCGAGATGAGAACGCCCAAGACTGAATCAATAAAGGTTCGCATTGCAGAAGAATTGGCTGCATCAGACTCATCGTCGCGTTGATATTGAACAGTGCAGCTCAAAGTTATCATGAACACCCCATACGAGGCAATCCATCCGGGAGATTGACTAGAGAGCACAGCGACATTGTGAAGATCAGATCTTATTGTGACGCCAGAAGAGGCACTTCATCAGGTATTGGGACCGAGGCGAACTTCAGTCGTGAATATGGATATGAGTCGACTTCCTGCCGGACACGAGTTGTTATCAAGTCAGTGGAGTGGAGCAATGGATGTATCGAACAAAGTCTCAATGTTTATTGAGATGGGGGGAGCGGGAGTTGCACCACGTTCCATTCCTCAAATACACTGGATGGACCATGTGCTCTTGTGCCGAATGATTGTCATTCTATGTTAATTAAGTCAAAGCTTTAGCCGGTGGTACATATATGAATCGGTCACTTCGTAAAACACTGCCTAAAGATATTGCAAGATCCTTGATTTTTTTCTATCTTTTTGCTGTTCTATGGGATTTGATGTGATGCTCATCAGGGTATAGTAGGGTGGCGCATCAAAGAAGGTGAGAATCTAGCTGGATATGATGAAAAGCCTCGAAATCGGAACCCATCCGTCTATCTAAATGTTTCTTGCTCTATCCGATCTTTAAGACTTGTCTGTATATTGTGCTCATGACACCTGCCAAGAGCCGTTATGCAGATGCTTGTGTAAAGTACTTTTCGTAACGCATGGCTGTAACCAAGGAAAGATACCCGGAACCCCATCAGAATCTAGAGGCGAAAAAACCGGTAACCCAAAATGTAATGTTTGAAGTGAAGGGTGCGAGTTGAATCAGATGGTGATACCATCCATGTCGACAGCAATGTCTGTGATGCCGGACCCGGGGATCAGGGCAGGCTTGGACATGTGGCCCTTTGTGGCCTTCTTATCCATTTCACGCTTGATGCCGTGGTTCACGGCATCGAGAACATTCTCGACGGTAACTCGAGGCTTGTAGGCGGGTTCGGTGCCCTCCTGGTAGACACCGGTCTTGACGAGAATGCTGTACCAATCATTGTCGGCAACCTTGTTCACGGCGTTGGTGCCTCGGATATCACTCTCAGGAGTGTCACCAACAAAGTAAACTGTCTCAGGAGGAGCAACAAGACCATGCTCAGTCTGACGCCACTGGCCCATCAGACGGGAGGCAAACTCGAAGGTGGAAACCTGAGGTTTTCCAAAGGCGTGGGTGTGTAGAACGCCGTTACCGCCAGTGAGATCCTTGAAGGTGACTTCGAACATGCGGCGAAGGGCACCCATACCCAAACGGACATGCTCATGCGCAGCAGACCAGACAACATCGTTGTGAGAGAAGTAGAAGGGGGGGCCCTCGTCGTTGGTCTCACTGCGGGTACCCAAACGGCCACCCTTTGACATAGCAACGTCGAGCATGATCTGAATGTCCCCAGCCCAATCGCGAGAGTCGGCGAAGACAAAGACAGCGTCGATGACAACGTCGGAGAAGTCTCGCTCACGGGAGTTGGCATGCTCCTCAGCGGTAAGCTTGCGGAAGGGGGTGGTAGCGGCGTTGTGCTTGATGATATCGCCAGGTGTGACAACATCCTTGAAGCCATAGCCCTCAGCAACATGTCGACACTTCTCGCCCTCGCCACCAACGACAAGGACGGTGCCATACTTCTCGGCCATCTCTCTCATAGGAGTGTGGCCACAGATGAACTGGCCAGGCTTGATGTCGCACTTGAGCTGACCTGAGAGATCGCCGCATCGCTCCTCTTCAGTCTTACCACCACCATTGGTGAGGAAGATGTGAGGTCTGCAAGAGGTGTCAGTATTGCATGGTCTCACCCAACATGCCTATTCCAGTTTGACCCCCTGACTCTTGAGAGTTGTATCTCCCTTTCCCCGCAGAATTGCCCAGAAATATCCCAGATGCAGTATGAGATAAGACCAACGCCAGGGTAAAAGTCACGATGCCGTTTACTAAGTGGACCTCCCCGGAATAAATCCGGGGTTGGTGGATCATGACTGCATGCATATTGTGGATGAATCGACTTACACTTGAATGCCATACTCGTTCTCGCCGTCGAGAACCTTCATGGCCTGGATGGCCTCAGGAATGGCTCGTCCGCCACGGACCAAGACACCATCGATGTCGAAAGCGAAGACAAACGAGTCGGCGACAGGCTGTGAGATGGGAGGGGAGATGGGAGAGGCGGGAGACCCGAGACTGGCGATACTGTCACTTGAGCTGGAGCTTCCGAGCTCAGGAGAGCTGGGGACAGAGTCGGGGGTGGTGACCTCACGCGGGGCGGGGAGGTTGTCCTTGAAGAACTCGGTCTGTTGTGAAGACATGGTGATGGTGTTGCTAGGAATGGATATGGTCCTGCTCAGGCGCACGCGTAACCGAAGGGACGCGTGTAGAAGTTGAGGTATCGGTAGATGCTTCAAGCAATATATGATACCAACTAAGAGATTATTGAGAAATGACTCGGGGGAGTGTCGAGCTGTTTGTGTGTTTGGTGGTTGTTGATGATAGTGGATATGGAATCTGGGGAATGATGGAGACTGATGAGTTCTACCGTCAAGAACGGTGGGAGAAATCTGGGGCTTTATAGATTCAGATGACAAGGGAAGGGCAACTGGCAAGTACGTAAGATTTCTGAGGATACAATGTCCAAACAAGGCGTCATCTTGGCCGTGGCTCTGATCGATATCGAATCGAAATCAACATCCATGGCATTCTCGGTGGACGCCCGTCGATACGTAGCTCGGGGTCCAATGACCGAGCCAGTCACTGTCAGCCGAAACCGACCTTACCCACAATAACGGTTCCACCGTATATCTTGTGAGGCATTGTTTCGGTTGCAGCAGAAAAACTTTCAGATACAGTATGAGGTAAGGGATGCGATGCGATGTGATGCAAAGGACGATGACGGTGTTGCTTTTCGGGTCTGAGCGACAAAGATCATCTCTTAGACGCCGTCGCCGCACTAGACCAACCCCATTCTCAACTTCAGTTCGCCAGGCACGACAACGGGCACGGGCGCGGAAACAAACAAGTACATACATACAATACCTGAACATGTACGTACGTACGTAGGTCCTCGAGATACGAGACATGCCTCGTTCCCACTTGTCAACCAACAGCTCATTCTCTTGAAGCAAGATACCTACTGTACATACATACATACATACATTCATTCATTCATTCATTCATTCATACACACATACATACATACATACATACATACATACATACATACATACATACATACATACATACATACATGGTCATGGATCAATCGACGATACATGGCATACATAGACTAAGCACTCATGATATCTGACTGTTCACAGTAACACGGTACCACCGATGTTCTACTTCACAAACAAACAACGATCCGTCCTGTCAGACGTAGGACACGGCATGGGAACGCCAATTGATTCTAGTTTTCTAATCTGGCTGCCCTGAATCGCGACAGATACCAAAAGCTCACCGCATAAAACGGTGTACCGCCGTACCGTCTGATAACGGCAAAGATGTGCTGCAGAAAAGATTTCTTCCTTTGGTGTGAACCCTGAGGCTCCCTGTCACGGTTCGTAGCTCCAATCAGGGTTCCCATTTTCAGCCAGTCAGACAGGCATGCCAGGGAACGTCTTTGTATTGCAGGGAGGCTTGCAGATGGCTTCACCACGCAGTAGCTTTGCTCTGCCTATGCCTCTGTCTCTGCCTCTGTCTCTGCCTCATCTCAGGGGTCTCTATTTTTCAAGGGCTCGGGCGCAAACTCCAACCTACAGTACGGGGCTCATTTCTCGGCGTGAGAATTAGTGCAAGGTCGACGACATCAAGCGCCTGTTCCGCCAGAGAAACTGGATTGAATGGTATAGTATCCACCGTCAAGCAGCTTATCCATGACGCCAATACGGTCACCGTCAGAAGGAAGAGGCATTGGCGAAGGTACCTACATACATAGATGCTCTATACCTCCACTGTATCCCTACCAAGACCACGGAATCAAGAGTCGCTACGTCGATACTTTGCAAATCTGGCCCCGGTTTCGTTATTTTCGCGCGCACAGTTTCGGTCCGTTGTTTTACGTGACGTCAAGCCAGCTCCGCTCTGTGCCCCGCCAGTCCGGTCCGCAGTCCTATCAGCCAGGCCGTCCGTCCCCACCGGGGGACACCGTCATCCACCCAAGGCCTAGGCGGCCACCTTCGGCCGGGCGCCATCACCAAACGATCATTCATGCCAAACAAAGCCCGTCTCACAGGTGTTACCTTGTCCAGCAATCGACAATCATGTTGCGATCTTGAAAATGAGCAACAGACATGAAGGAAATAACGCAATTGCAACGAGTGACTTGACATGCTCATATCGTAACAGGAGGAGAGATCATGGTTGCACAGGCATCGCATCTATGTATGTATCTGCAACACAGACCATCCAATACAAGATCTGTCCCTGAAAGCATGTGAAACGCGGTCCCCAGGATAGCCCTTACCACCCCTATCGGGATCAGATGTGCATTTAAGAGCACAAGTCTACACAGGGTCCTCCTGCGCTGTTTGTTGTTGGCTGGCTGCAATTCCCTGCACCGGTCTGCCACATCAGTCCAGCCGAGCTTGGCTTGGCTGGTCTTGGCTGGTCTTGGCTCGGCTCAGCTCAGCCTTTACTGTCATCGTCGTCATTGGATTGTGCTCTACCGCTTTTCGGTCATACAAAGCACTCCCATGTCATCAAACCCAAGCATGCATCTGTCGGCCTCGTTATCTGCTTGCCCTTCCATCCGCCTTGAAAGTGTTACAGCTCGTGGGGACCATCACATATCCCTTGGCGGCCTCCTAAATGACCTTCAGATATTCCATTACTGGGATCATGGATCATAGTGCTCGGCGTCCAAATGTCAGCATGTCTCGATCAAACGTCCGCGCCGACGCGCGCGATTAATACAACTCTTCCTTGCATCGTCCTTGTGGTTGATTAACGGAGCACAACGTTGAACTAAAACTAACAATGAGAGGGGAACACTGTGGAGAATGGTACAGTGCTGTGCTGTGTTGATTGTGAGTTGGGTACTCTGTATTACGGCGCACTTTGACGATATGAGGGAGCCACAATGTAACCAGAATTGTTGGTGTTTTTCTGGTGGTTGGATTTCGTCTCCTTTGACAGCTGTCCCCGATGTCACTGTACATAGCATTCCCTGCAGAAGTTCTAGAAACAAGAACTGTCAAAACAGATAGCGGCAATTCATTTTGGCCGTCGTCTAGAAACCCAAGCAACCGGTATGTACTAGTTACTAACAGGGGTATACAAAGTTTAGTCTTGGCAAAAGTACGGAGACAGTATACAGCTTCGGTCGACTCCCGTTCTTAGATCCTTGTAACCTCCTGCTTATCACTTCCTCGTCACGGTGGAACCTACCGCCTATCATGCAGCCCGTTCTGAATCTGACGGAACATATCTCACGTTTCATTGGTTTGTGATGGAGGGTGAGAACAACGATAAACTTGAGCAATTGGGTGTGAGAGAGCAGACACGGTGCAGGAGATCAACAGTAAATAATATCCTTTCATATGCATGTCGAGAAAAAGCTGCGATATGCGGATTGGCTTTGATCTAATCACACCGTACTTCCACTCTGATGTAGTAAATGTGTCTCCTGTCACTTGCGTTTCTCTCCACCAAACGTGCCAAAGTACTCAAGCATTTCCATATCAGGCATGGATCGATCCTTCGTACATATGCATATGTCCTACAGCAGGGTTGCAAAATCGTTAGTAATTAGTAATAGTAATTA
>VYWZ01001886.1:0-23758 GCA_008711595.1 Fusarium xyrophilum
TAAACTAATGATTTATTATATAATAGGGCCTTAATTGGGGATAGCTTTACTTTTGGCTCTATACCTAACGTTTTGTTTAGTTATAACTTTTAATACAGATCAGGGCCTGAGGGGCTTGTTTCGCTTGGCTGCAAATCATTGCAGTCCACGGTTACGGATCCGGGGCTGCATTTTTCTATGAGTAGTGCTATGTGCCGTAACACATCTTGCTATGTGCCGTAACAACCCCACTTTTCAACCACGTGCACACCGGAAGATCAATTTTCCGGCCGAGACCCCCGCCCGTGCCCCAAGGAATTTCGTTTTTTCCTCCTTTCAACACCACAAGCTTCCTCCTTCAATTATCTTGATTATTATCATCATGAACCCGCACAACGCCGAGGATATCACTTCTGAGGCTTTTTTTGATGCTCTTGAGTATCCTGAAAACAATGAAGATATTTCCGATGGCGAATTCGAACGATTTCTCGCCGATCTGGAGCCTACAATCCCTGACTTGCCCGAATCGCCTCAATTTTCCTCATTTAACGAGCTTTTGACCTATCTACAACGCTATTCTCGCGAGATCGGCACCGCCCTTGTGAAGAGGGGTGGGGGGCCTTTGCGTGAGGTCAACGGGAAGATGATCCAGACCTATTATACACTTGTGTGTGATAAAGGCACCAAAAGACCGTCCAAATCACTTAGGCTTAGGTCTTCTGGAACCCGGAAGGTCAGTTGTGAGTTCACTGTTACCGCTAAAACCTCCCAAAAGGCAAACGGCATCTAGACTTATTAAGTTACTCGACCCTTTCACAACCACCCTCCCTCCCTTACTCCCGCAGCACATATCATTCACTGCCGGCGCACACAGGCACAGCTAGACAAGCTATGAGTATTGACCAGAATACAAGCCCTTCCTGCCCGCGAAGCAGGCGAGATTTTGCGGCTAGAAACCCGTGCTGATGCTTTCTTCCACTCTAAAGATGTCTATAACGACCGGCAGCTGATCAGGAGGGAATCTCTGAATGGCCTCACGCCCACTCAGGCTTGGATACAGCTTCTTCAGCGTCACCGCATCAATCACAAGATCCGCTACAGTCCCTGTGACCCCAACAAGGTCAAGGCGGTATTTTGGACTTATCCGTGGTGTGAGCAGATGTAGAAGAACTTCCCTGAAGTATTAGGACTTGATAATACATACAAAACTAACCGTTTTAACATGTACCTATTCCACGTTACTGGTCTAACCGATCAGAAGTCAGTCGCTAGCTTCGCATTCGGCCTGATCAATAGCGAGAAGGAAGAAGGCTTTCCGTGGCTTTGTGAGGAGCTACAGTGCCTCCGCAAGAAGTGCAATATCGATCCGCCCGCCGTTGTCATCACAGATAAGGAAATAGCCCTGAAAAACGCGCTTTTAGGCACCTTTCCAGACGCACAACAGCAACTATGCATCTATCACATTAATGCCAATATGCGAGCGAAGATTCGAAGTCATTGGAGCCACGGCGAAAGCCCTGAGGCTGCTATTATCATTGATGATGATCCGGAGGATATGCAGCTATTCACACCTCTACCCCGCACCGATCTCCTTGATCACTGTGGTGTTGAGCCCGATTACTCCCCCAACGGCATGTTCAACGCGTGGAAACGCGTGGTCTACGCGCCTACAGAGGAATCCTTTTACTCAATGTGGAAGCAGATGCTTGATACATACAATCTACAGCAAAATCACATCCTAAGGTATATCTCCAAGGAGTATATGCCTTGGAGGGAACAGTGGGCTGCCTGCTATATCAGGCGCTATAGGAATTTCGGTCAGAGCACTAATAGCCCTACAGAGACCGCCCACAAGGCCCTGAAAAGCTATCTCGTGACCGGCACAGGGGATCTCTTGCACCTTCACAACGCCCTTATCGCTATGATCACGAAGAAAGAGAGGGATTACATCACAAGCTGCGGCGATAATGCTATGCGGCAAGCTCACAGATACATCGGCCGGGAAATTCTTGGTGATATCCCCATACAAATATGCTCCTTCGCCGTCGAAATCGTCATCCGCGAGCTCAATAAGGCCGAAGCCGCCTTTAGGCGTGATCGCGAGAGGCCACAGCTGCCTCCTCACAACTGCACCACCCGGCAGCAGTATGCTGTGCCCTGTAGTCATGAGATTTACAGGCTGCTACAGGAGGCACAGCCCCTACAAGCCAAGCTCTTCCACCCGCGCTGGTGGCTAAGGAAGCCTCTGGTAGTATTCTTCCCTTTTACGGTGTAAAATCGGGCTAATTTTACTTGCAGGATCTTCACGAGCCACTCCTTCGTATCCGTGACCCCGATCTCGTTGAAAAGCTTCGCGGCCGCCCTCGTGATCCCCTCAACACCAAGCAGCCTATTCCTTCACATCTCGAAGCCCCGATAGCTAGGGCTAGCGCTCGAGCCCCCCGACCGACCGCTAATCCGAGCCTACGGCGAGTACAATCACGGTCAGAGAGGGAAGAGGCACAGGCTCGGAGGGCGTCGACCGGAAGTTCTAGCAGGCAGCTTCCGCCCGCAAATTCAAGGCCTAGAGGAACAGGAAGTCGACGAGGCCGCGGAGGAGCTAGAGGCACAGCAGCTACAGTGGCCTCTTCAGGCGTGCCGCTACAGTGGGCGCCGCCAACTACGGCACAGTCATATCTACAGCATAGTCTCAACCAGTTGAATTAATTGATCGAATTTCTATAAGCCATTAATTCGTTACTATTGATTGCATACTAATTTGTATGTGTAGGTGGGAAGAAAGGAAAATCACAAGCGAAATTGAGCGATTTTCTCAGTCACGTGGCCTTGTTACGGCACATAGCAAAGTTTGTTACGGCACATAGCACTACTCTTTTCTATACGCAGATGCCTGGACAGGCAGTCGTCCAACACATTTGTATTACACGGACTGGATGGCTGGATGCCTCCAGATATGTCTTACTGAGCCATCATTAACACAACTCTTCCACGTGCAACCAAATCATCCTGGCCGAATGTTGTACGCCTTCGGAAAACGCCTAACATTACACAACGATAGCAAAATCAATGTTTGCTGCCGTTGACATGACATAAAGTCAAAGTCTCAAGATGGAGAATGTTGACTCAGTAGGAAATGTCCGCGTAGCCGAGGGCATTGACATAAATACTATACAAAGCCGTGTCACTCCTTGAGTGACACTAATTCATTGGATATCTAGGGATACTCCGCTTTAGCTCTCGCTTTGGCTCTTGGTGTATTATTCACAGTATTTTCGAGATCCTCATCGTCTTGCTTGACCTCATTCACGATGTAACCTTCGCAAATAGAAAGGCCAAATATGCCCCAAGGCTCTTTTCATTCTTACATTCTTCGGACTCACATGGCCCTTAACTATTTGAATGGGAATTAAGCAAGTCGTTTAAGTTTCCCAGTCTTGAAACCCCTTCTGTCTGGGGAGGGTTGTAGCTAACCATGAAGCTATGAGAGTAAGCCAAGTCCTCATTGACCGTTTTAAAGAATGGGGTCAAAAGCCAATGCTATACTCTTGGAATGAGAAATCTCAATATTGAGTAATTAATCGTGTTCTCATTCGATGTCCTATGTTGTTACCAAGTGCTATTCCAACCATAAACCATACCCTTCCAGCCAAGCACCCTTTTCCCATTACAAAAGCCGCCATAAAGTTACATAAAGTAAACCCGAAATAGCTACACTGACTCCTGCCAACCTCTGTACCCCACAAACCTTATGGTACCCTTGGGTATCCTCGGAGCTGCGCTAGAAAAAACGCGAGTTGGTATCGACGGCATCAACAGCTAACTGCCTCGAACTGACCGAGTTGCTTCTGAGCGAGCATGTCATTGCAGAGGAGGTATTTTTCACACAAAAACTTCACCATCCTCATTATCATGAGACTGGTTATCCGAAACGTTATTGGAGCCCATGACAGAGCCAACAAATTCCTGGTACTTGAACACCTCGCCTCTCTTGGCACCAAGATGAGCGTTCATATTGCGGTTGAAAGCTCTTCGTCCAGCGAAACCATTCATGATCTTATCAACTTCACTGGCAGTTAGAGCCTTCTCGCCGGGCTCGGGTGCTGTATCAAGAAGTGCTTTTCGCAGCTCGACCAAGTCGACCTGGCCGCTGTCGTCGTCATCAAAGGCAGAGAAGGCAGACAGCAGCTCGGCGCTTGGTGAAAGTGCTGCAAGTGCGTCGGCAAGCGAGTTGAGGAATACTGCGAGAGTGATTGTCTGGGGTGCTGATGGAGGAAAGAACTTGGTTACGTCGGCTGGGTTTGAAGGCAGGCCTGTCGAGATTGTTAGCTAGTGTTATCTCGTTCATCGTTTTCGCTGTTCATACCCAGCTGATTGAGCATATCAGTAACATCCTCGCGGTTTACGACACCATCGCAATCTCGGTCCATGATCTGGAAAGCATCTCGCAATGTTCGGACCTGGGTTGCTTGCAGTTGCGACAGGGCATTGCCATTGCCAAGCGACTTTGACACTGGGGTCCTTGGGGCAACGGCCACGGGAGACATACGTGAAGGAGAAGAATTGATCTCGTCTCTAATAGGTGTCTTGGCCTTTGGTGTCCAGCTGGGTTGTGTGCTTGTGGGAGTTGTTGGTCTAGCAAAGCGCGAAGTCGAGCCGAAAGGTCCTGCCTTTGTCGGTGATCCGCTGGGTGTAGTGTGTCTTAGGGGAGAGGGCGATGCAGGAGATTCGGCGCGACGAAATGGAGAGCTTCGAGTAGGTGATGAGCCGTAGCCCAGAGGAGAAGGCTTGTATGTCACCGGCACAGACTGAAAACAACGGCGTTAGCTGGGACGGTCGTCACTTATCAGGGATTCTCCGTCATGGAAGAAGTATTTACCATTGTGCTTAACGTGGGTCCGGCGAGCGGAGATTGACAATAAACAGGTTTATGAGAAGACGAGGAAGAGAAAGGCGGCAATCTGAGGTTGATTCGTGAGAAAATCAAGATGGAAGCGTTATCGCGAAAATGGTCAATTGGCCGTGGGATGGATGTAGATAACCGTTGTCGTCATCGGGCAAGAATTGAGGTTGTAATGCGCTTTGACGAGGTGTGATCCAGAGTAAACAATGAAAGTGGTTCCCAGGGAGATGCATGACAGACGCCACGAATTGAGTGCCACGGAGAGTTGAGCCACATATGAAGAAAGCCAAGATTGGAGGATCATGGCACTCGCATGGCGCTAACGAGCATGGGGGTCGGGTGTGCTCCAGCCACAAGCTGAAAGCTGCAATTCAGGGGACGCAAGGGAACGAGATGACCCTTTTTCTTAGTGGGGAGCATTCTGAGTGGACGAGGGTTGTGTTCTGCTGACACTTTTCTACTGAATGGTTATGGTCCAATGACTTGGTAGAGATGATGTTGCGATCAGAAGAGATTCCAATTAGAGGGATCAGCCGGAAACATGTTTGGGCGTCACTTAAACTTGACCAACCGTTTTCAGTTTCAGGGGTCAGCAGCTATTAAATGGGAATGAGGGGGAAAGACCCGACATAGTGGATAGAATGGGTAGGGACCTTTGTCCAGCTGATATATTATTAGGGTTCAAAACACCATTTTACTCAGATATACAGCAAATTGATCTATCGCCGGACAATTGATTATTGACTGACTTGCTGGATACTTCCATCTTCATCTGCCTCCACCTACAAGGAAGTCAAGCCTCGCTGCGCAAGTTGACGCCCACTTGTACTATACTTTGTGGCGGGAACATTGTCTCGGTTACAACACTCTCTTGAAAGCTGTTTCTAGTTCTGTTACATTCTCGATAACAAAGTGGTACTGGCTGGTGCTGTACAAACTATCACAGCTGCTTGGTTTCGATCGAGGAGAATTGTTTGATTCTGTCAATTCCTCCAGCTACTGTAACGTCCAAAGTGGAACAGATCATACATACAGAGTAGCAGAGCGTCGATCCCACTGCCTTGCATTACATTGCATGCATTCACCGCATCCTTTCACTCAAACCCTCCCTCCCTCTCGGACCCCCCGAGCTCGAAAACGAACCGCAACGCAACGCAACGCAGCGCAGCGCAACATCACCCGATCCTGAATCTACGAGCGTCCTAAATCGTGAGGGATTCGTGCTTCGTGTCTCGGAACCCCGGCCTCAACCCGCCTTCGGCACTGTCTTAGCTTGTCTTGTCTCGTCTCCTCCATCATCATGGCTTCTTCGTTCCAGTCAACGTTGCCATTCTTGACCAAAACAACCAGCAACAGCGGCGCAAGCAACCACCACGGTCACGGTCATAAACACAGCCTCAGCAATTTCTCCAATGCTTCAGTCTCCAACAGAAGAACCTCCCTGGCTTCGTTTCACTCTTCACGCCCCGAATCGCAAATGTCACAGGCCTCGCCGCCGCCCTCGAGGTCACCTCTTCCTCCTGCAGAGATCGATCGCATTTCCGATCCCAATTCGCAGTCAAAGACACCTTCGACGGGTCTGTCCTCGCAACATTCATCGCTTTCCGCTCCTCGAAGGATCAACCCTCATGCACGACCATCGAGAAAGCTTCGCTCCCAATACCCGCGAAGCTCCACGGAAAATCATGTCGAATACATCCTTGTCGCATCTTTCGACATCGATCGAGGTCCCGTCATGGAACATCAATACCCAGTTGCGATCACAGGGGACGAAAATATGCTGGCAGAGCTCATGTTGCCCGATCAAGCCCACGCCCGCAACCAGGACTGGACAATCTTCTTTCTTCACAAGGATACAAGTCAGGAAGAGGAGGACGAGCAGCGCAAGGTTAAAGAAAATCGAAAGCAAAGGCGCAAGAGGAGGCGTGATAGAGCAGCTGGTATAATAGACGAGGAGGATGAAGGAAACGAAGAGGATTTACCAGAGGACGAATGGGAGGACGATGATGAAGACGACACCGAATCTACTGACAGCGAGCCCGAGGGCGGAGAGGGCCCTCCCCTAATTTATGTGCTTAATCTGGTCAATACCAAACATGACAAGTCGGTCAAGAGAGGGGCCATTGTCAAGGCCATGGCCATCTGCACGCGGCATCCCTTCCTGCATATCTACAAGGCAAGTAGCCTTGATCCACGCACGATTCTTGTGCTCGTGACTTCACTTGCTAACCGTTTCAATAGCCACTGTTACTATTGGCTCTGGAAGAATACTTCAAAGCACCTGTTCCAGAGACATTGGCCATGCTATACGATTCAGTAAACGCCATGGATTTGTCTCTCATGCCTAAACTCAGTCTTCTCGAGCGCCACTTATTACAAGCAAGTGACAACAGGGATCTCTTTGTGGAGAAATTCGAGCAGATGATTCAAATGCGGATAGCCGAAGACCAGCGCGAGGAGGCAGCAGACCAGTCATTGGATGCGACAAGGAGCTCGACAAAACTGACTGGTATCTCAAGAGCTGGTACAAAGGCCCATGTCGAGGGCGGCCAGTCGATTTACTCAGTTCCCCGCGACACGCATGAGTTTGAGAGCAAGGTCATGTACAAGGGCATACCGATCCCTATCAAAGTGCCTGTTGCTGTCATGCCAGAAACCGTCGGTGACTTTTCACTCATCAAACTCATTCAAAACTTTTCAGATTCTCACCAGAAATCACCTCAACCATTTGCACTTCACCCTCACCTCACAACGAACGGAGTCAATACGCACCCCATCATTGTGCTGGCAAATGCGCTCTTGACACAAAAGAGAATCATCTTTTTAGGGTACAACATGCCCTCAGGCGAGGTCGCAGAAGCTGTCTTAGCCGCGTGTGCGTTGGCATCGGGTGGCATACTTCGTGGGTTTACACGACATGCTTTTCCTTACACGGACTTGACCAAAATCGACGACCTGCTCAACGTACCCGGTTTTATCGCTGGTGTAACGAATCCCACCTTCGAACTTCACCCCGAGTGGTGGGACGTCTTGTGCGATTTATCAAGTGGAAGGGTCAAGATCAGTACAAAGATCGACCCTGCCCCTGTGACAGAGGGTCTGCTGTACTTCCAGCAACAAAATGCAGCTTTTGCGGCCATTGCAAGCGGTACCACGAACACAAGCCAGGACTATACGGGCGATAATGCCTTCATGGCTGATGTTCTTGGGAGCATAGCTGCGAGACATGGCGAACGTGTGATCCGAGCAAAGTGGCGCGACTGGGTCGGCAAGTTTACTCAAATCGCAGCCAAATTCGAGGAAAGCGTTTATGGAGCTAGTGCCTTGTACATTGGAGGCGAAGATCAGGACTTAATGCCACCAGGGGCCAATGGGCATGGTTATGTCTGGGCAGATGATACAGCTAAGCATAAGGAGCTTGCTGGTAATGTGACAAGAATCGAAGGATGGCGCAATACTCGAAGCTATTACAGCTTCATCCAAGTAAGATACCGCACCAAGAAAAGGAACGATCAAAGCTGACATTTCGCAGGATCTGGCACAGATATATACCATCAGGCCCTTGAAGGGTCTTGACTTGGCCCATCTTCACGACCGTTTGCGAATGCAACGCTTGACCCCTGCGCAGAGCAGAGATATTTATCTCACCATCTCCAAACACGTCCACACGTACGATGAGATTTGCCTACTGCTCAGTGTAGCCCCTGAGTCGCACGCTGGATTGTTCTACCTTGCTCTTGGTCTATTCCACAAGGACCGCGAAGTTCGTCTGAGAACAGCAGATCTCTTGGAGCGTATATCCGATCATGAAGCCGGACAGCATTGGTGGAGGAGTCTCAGTCGCTTTGAGAAGCTAGCTTATATGCGGCTACGTCGAGAGGTGGATGCTGAGATACAAGCAAAGCTTGAAAAGGAAGGTATAAGCGCTGAAATGGAGAGGATATTAAGCTGAACGTTTGAATTGGAGTTTCCGTGTGGGCGGGCTTGTAGGAGTTTATTCATGGGTTGGAGTAACTTTGACGGGTCCTCCAGGAGGTGTCATGTCTGGGCTCGCATCATATACCTTTCAGCACTCATATAGGCGGCGTTTTTCAAAGACATTGGACGAATACGGTTGCACGTTACATACGACAGTCAACGCAATTCGGAAGAGTCATATTATTTAACTTGCCTTTAGGTTCCTTGGTTGGTGGATTTACGACCTCTTTTAAACTATCGTTGAGACCGTAGCATCATTGAGAACATTTGCTGCTCGAGCATTTCATGTACACAACTTGAGTATACACCCTGATTTGTTTTACCCAGAACGGCGCCGTAAATACATCCAGCCGACTTTTGTCAAAGAACTGTTGGTTTCACCCTCTTACAGCGCACTGCGTGGTAGTCACAAGAGTCCGAGGGCCTTGGCGGCGTGCTTGACGTGGTCTTCGCCAAAGGTAGAGATGAAGAAGTAAGAGTGGTCATAGCCCTGAGGGCGGGTTAGCATTATCATTTGATGGGAATGAGAAATACCTACATCCTGGTAGCGGAGAGTCAAGCCCTCAATACCGGCATCCTTGACAGCCTTCTCGAGGTTCTCGGGGAGAAGCTGGCCTTGCTTGTAGAAGTTATCACCAGTGCCCTGGTCTGTTAGCATGGTGCATTCAACAAGTGGGAGAGAGAGGCTTGGAACTTACAACATCAATGAGAGCATTGAAGTTGCCCTTCCAGCTTCTGATGAGCTCAGTGGCATCGTGCTTCTTCCACTCCTCCTTGTCCTCACCCAAGTAGCCCTTGAAGGCCTTGTCACCCCAGGGGCACTGAGAAGGGTTGGAGATAGGAGCCCAGGCGCTGACACTCTTGTACTTGCCGGGGTTCTTGAGGAACAGAGTCAGTGCACCATGTCCACCCATAGAGTGGCCAGAGATGGAAACTCGCGAGGAGTCAACCTCCTTAAACTCCTTGAAAATGAGGTCGGGAAGCTCGTTGGTGATATAAGACTCCATCTTGTAGTGCTTGCTGTAAGGGTCCTTCTTGGCATCGATGTAGAAACCCGCTCCGCTACCAAAGTCATATGAGTCGTGCTCACCGGGCATGTCGAGCTCACGGGGAGATGTGTCTGGGTAGAGAAGAGCAAGACCGAGCTTGGAGGCGTGAGCATGAAGGAAACCCTTCTCTGTGACGTTGTCGGGCGTGCATGTGAGGCCGGAGAGGTAGATGAGAAGAGGAGCTGGCTTAGAAGATGATGCTGAGCCTGGGAGGTAGAGAGTTGCGTTCATGGGTGTGCCGGTGACGGCGGACTGGTGGGAGAGCTTGAGGAAGCGTCCGCCGAAGCTGTTGATAGTAGCATTCGTCGTGAAAGCCATGATGTCACTGTATCTGAGTGTTGCTTCGGGTTGCTTCGGGTCGCTTCGGGTTAGACAGGAGCAATTGGGAGGTATCAAGTTGGAAATAGTTTTCAAGAATAAAGAGAAAATAAAGTGAAAGAGGAGAAATCTCGGCAGTTTATGGTTGTGTTGCTATGAAATAGCTGAGCTTTATCCCACCCAAGGAGGGGGAGCTTTCAGTCGATGGCGAGGTCTGGGGCAACCTTAACCCCGCCATCGGTACCCGGATGCCCTCATCAACATGACGAATGCCGAATTATCTCCCCGGCTCCGGAATACGGAACCTCCTCCGTGTCACGGGTCGGAGACGAGATAAGAACAGTATACGGATATACACTGGGGGTTCAAGTTACAAATAGGTATCTTCTGACGATTCATTATCAAGGTAGTATGCTGTTTGACTAGTTTGTTTTCGCAGGCTACACAAGTTCTACGATAGAAGTGACGTTGAGATGGTCCAAGTGGTTGATTGTTTCATGTCGTATCTCAAACTGATAATCGTCAATCATTAGAGCTGTATCCATCTCAGCTGTTATGCTCTGACTGACTGCCAAAGAATAGAAAGACCATCGCTAGTATCGCTAACTCCAAAATACTCCATAGCCCGGTGACTTGCCCATTACCCCGTCACCAAGTTTACCATCCCAATGGAATACTCAAAAGAGTACTCAATCGCTTCAAGGCAGTAGATGGCAGAAGGCCGAAAAGATGCTACCAAAAACAACAACCATGTTCGTAAATTTATAGAACCGCCCAGGTACCCATGCTGGCTCTCTCTGTGACATTCTTACCATCTTCTCCTAGCCGAACAACCTGTCGCTCCTTGTGGTCTTTTTCAGTGAACAGTCAAAGCTATTGAAGAGTTTGGGCCAGCCGACCCGGCTGAAATTGAATTTGTATTCGTAGTTGAAATCGATCGCGCCTATTGTGCAACCCGTGGGGCTCATACAAGTATCGTTGCATCCGGTTGTACGAGGGTAACAGTTGAAATGTTCGCCATCAGGTGCGAATGTTGTGACGTTGCGAAGGAAGGGTTCAGAAAGTTGATGGCACTTGTCAAGTGTGTATACCTCGTGGGTGCATGTGCCTGTGGAGTTGGCGCCAGTGCATATCAAAAGCTGCGGCCATGACATGTCAATACCACAGAAAAGAGATAACCTGCATGGTAGGGAAGAGAGTCAACTTACACCCCCGACTGCCCGCTCATACAATATGGGCACAGCAGAGATGCTAACGGCAGAAATGATAGTTGCAATAAGTGTGAAGAACTTCATTGTAGCGGTTGGGACTTGTCTCGGCTGACAATGATAGTGCGAACGAAAGTCTTGGATTGGCATGTGTTGTGTTGATGTCTGAGATGGAAGAGTATGAATCAGAGGGATTCTTAGCAGAGGCTGGATTTTAGTTGAATATATATATATACTCAAGGCAGCTACGAATATCGGCTGGTCTTTTCAAGTGTCTGCTGTTTCTGTTATATCAACCTCCCGGCCCCAAAACACCCCAAGTGCGACCAACCTCTTGTGAGAGAGAAATGGAGTAGGATAACAAGCTTCCAATAGCACAACAGCTTCACCCACATTCGTCTAATTCCTCCTGCATAAGAGAGAGAGCACGACTCGTGCGACCAACACTAGACGTAACCTTTCATCACCGTCTCAAGTTCAATTCGGATCAGTCAAGGGAGTGCGTATCCGCCAACAACGTCATGAAAGTCCCCGCCAAGAAGAGGAAGATCATCCTGTCACCAAACGTCTAAATACCTTAAAGGGCCCAGATAACACAGCAAAGAACAAACAAACAAACTGAGTTAATATAGCCGACTTGGCTTGCATGAAAACTTAACTTGCATGATCTGCAAAGCTACGGCTGTCACGGCTTTTCCCTTCCCACCAACACCCGTTTCCGGATCTGTGTGGCACTACGTTGGAGGCTGGAGAGAAAATTCTAGACTTGTGGTTGGTTGGACATTTCATCTAACCTGCGAGGACCCTTTCGAATATGCAAGAACGCCACAGACGCTGCAGGAGTTATGTCCTTGTATTCGAGGTTGATGATCTATGTCAAGCCCAGATTGTGTGGTATGAGAAGATGCTCCCTTGCTCGGATTGACGACGTATGAAAAGGCCACTGCGCTTTTGAGGTTGCGTCCAAACACCACAAGATGCCGTCATGTCTCGCGCCGGTGTTTCAGTGAAACACAATCTGGCCCGACGTATTCGGCCCATCAGATCCAAAACAAGCCCTCTATCTGCCTTTTCCCACTTGACATCATTCCCTCATGAAAATCTACCGGACATATCCGTATTGGCAACGATGTGACGTTGGAGCATCCGTCAACAGTGTCGCTGTTGGGAATTTCTTTGTCAGTCTTCATCAAAGACGGCGTCAGAGACAACCAACACACTCGTGCACCAAGACACAGAAGCAAAGTAGATCTCCTTCTTGGTTTTTTTTGTCCAGTTCCCCTGTAAATCAACCTCAATCTCAAACGCCGCGCTTATACATGATTAATTAACCTCCTGATACACTATACAACATGTCAGGCCAGAAAGGGAGCACACAACGTTCCAGCTCGATTGTATCTAAGGAGGGTCGCATGGGTATATACGCCTCGGGGGCAATCGGTTGTTTCGCGACGTGCGAGTCCTTTGGTCGCCTTACTGCAGCAGTTCCTCGCAGGTCCAATCCTCGTAGCTGTACCACGCGCGTAAGTAGGGCATCTTCGAGCTGCCTCAACAAGCATCACTTACTAGCCATCGGGCATGTATCGCCGCACGATCAAAGGGATCTTCTTTTCCCGCATCTCCTTGATCGCAATTTGAAGCGGATCAGTCTCGCCTTCGAGATCAACTAGCACAGGCGCATTCATGCTGCATCCAGTTAGTTACCTGAAGTTGCTACAGTTCAGCAAGGTGATGCGGACCTGATCTGCAGAGCGCGTGTACCGAGGATGCGTGCCCTCTCGTACTTGGTCATGTAGGGCGTGGTAGTTCGCTCGTTCTCGGGAATCTTCTTGTCTTTGAGTAGCTTGTCGCCGCCCTTCAGCGCGTTGGCAGCTGCAGAAGGATCTCCTGAGACTACGACATTATCCTGGTCCTGTCCGTTTTGTTGCTGGCCACCAGCCTCCTCCTCGAGAACCTCAGGGTCGTAGTACTCGGTGATCTCCTCCTCCTCGTACATGGGCTCGTCGCTGCCTACGAGTTAGATTCGCGTGCGCCTGCAAAGATCGCCAAGCAACTTACCCGCCAGCGCCGCCAACATCGTCATCGCCGAAATCAGACATGGTCAGTGTCGTTTAATGTGAACTTGATGAAGAATGAATGTGAGGGTGTTCTTAGTCCAGAGTTGCTTTCGCAATGGATGGTTTTGGAATGACCCAGACCAACCTCATAAAAAAGTTATAGAGAAGAACAAAGTAAAACCTGGTTATGCCGATGTTTTTCCGGCGCACCTTCCGCGAAGAAGTTTTCAGGTGGATCGCTCTTGACTCTCATCCCTGCAACCCCCCCCCCCACACGAAAATATAGTCACCGCCTTAAATTGAAATCAATTCTGCCACTTCCAAGCTTGCTTCGACATTTACAACACTCAAGGGTCCTCGGCATGACAGCATTATGAGTAAACGAGAAGCTGCTGAGGCAGCCTTTGATATCCCTCCGGCCAAGAGATTCTATCGTGGAGGCCTAGATGACTTATGTACGGTTTCTTACCCTTCTTGAGCTCTGAAGATGCATCTGCTGATATTGCAAACTCAGATATTGATGATGCGGAGGACGACTTAACTAGTGCTCACACTCCATATTCCACTCAGGACCCTGATTCACCACAAACAGTGAACACTGCTGCTACGACTCCCCGGGCTAAGTTTCCTTCGGATCTCAAAACTCTTGCTTGTACATGGCCTGGTTGCCCCAAGACTTTCAATCGACCTGCCAGATTGCGAGATCACCTCAATTCTCACACCAATTCCCGACCGTTCAAGTGCCCTTATGATGGTTGCGGTAAGGACTATATCGAGGACAAGCACTTGAAGCAGCATATCAAGGCTGTCCATACCCTTGAGCGAAAACATGTCTGTCAAAAGGAAGGCTGCGGCAAGAGCTTTGTGACGGGTACTCGACTTAAACGACACCAGGCCGTTCATGAAGGCGAAGAGAGATTCCGTTGCCAAGATTGTGGGCAGAGCTTCAGAAAGAAGGAGACATTGAGCAAGCACGTTCGAAAAGATCACCAGGGCCTGCCTGCACTCCAATGCCCAGAGCAAGGGTGCCGTCACGCTTTTGAATCCAAGGCAGCCTTGAAGCGACACCGTGATAAGGATCATGGTGAGGCAAGGTTCTGGTGCGGCGAATGCGGCTTGAAGAGGATGCCCGATGGCACAGAACAGCGGGTCGGATTCACCACTGAAGTGCTGCTTCAGGCCCACATCCGCCAAGAACATCAAAATTGTATTTTCTGCGAATTCAAATCTGCTTCACGATGGGAGCTAGAGAAACATGTCGAGATGCACCATTCAGGCCAGTCCGTCGAGGATCGAAAGAACATCGCCTGCCCATACGACGAATGCACAAAGAAGTTCACCAAGAAGTCCAACCTCAACGCTCATATTCGTACAGCGCATGAAGGATTCCGCTTCGTTTGCGGTCAGGTTGACCTCAGTAGTTCTGGCCTACAGGGCTGGACAAACGATCAAGGCTGTGGTGATAAGTTCAGCACCAAGAGTCGACTAGAAGATCACATCCGATATAAGCACCTCGGCCACGAACGCCCTAAGCTCTCGAAGCCTGAGCCGTCTCAAGACATCAATCTTATTGATGAGCTCTCCGGTGCTGCGAACCAGGCAGAGAGAACGATTTCTTGTCCCCACTGCCATGAAGCCTTCATTCGCTACCACGACCGGGATGCACACGTTGAGCTATATCACCCACCGGCTACTGACCCATCTCTTATCCTAAATGGAGACCAGCTTGACCCTCCCCAGTTCTTCTTCGATGGAAGTTTTCCAAACACAACAAATTGGCCTGGTATTATGCCGGAGGATGACATCTTTGCCGCTACAATGGACTATGGCCCTCCGCGAGATGACTGGCCGGAGGACGAAACCAATATACTTCTGCTGGCAAGAGATCCAGCAGTACAGGATCCTCTTATTGACCCCGCTCTTGGTACTCTCTGAGGCAAAGAAATGTTTTGTGGAGTTGAAATGTTCTGGTTTCTAAAAGGTGAAAAATAAAATAGATACCCGGCCGCAAGGCTTGATGGTGGTCAACTTATGAGCGGCTGGCTATTATGACACCGTCACGATGTATGAAGAATGAATTGCAATGTCACAAAAGAGGCGAGGATGGTTATGATGAAAGAAATAAAGTTGTCTGGCCGAGTTTACCCAGTCCTTGCGTAAAGTGAAATTGTTTCCTTTCTATCAGTCTACCGAATGCCGAAACCCAGAATGATTTTATGCCCTTCCCAATGAGAACCAATTGCACCCCAGACCAACACCGCGCAAGAAAAGGAGCCGAGTAATGACAGGAACGAATGTCAAAGCGTCAGTACGTCCAGTATAGAAAGATACTGGTTAAGTATTCATATATCTCGTATGAGGCCGAAAATCTAGTGAGAGCCCACCAAGGCGTTACTGAATCCCAGTAAAGCCATGCCAAGGAAGCCAAAGAAAATGCAGAGGTTACGGCTATGGTTGAGGCTCAGACTCTCCACAAACAACTGCAATGCGACACTAACCATGATGCCGGAAGTGACAGCGAAGAGACATCCGTAAGCAACTGCGTTGGGTTGCATATTGGTCTTGTCGGCGAGCTTGAACCATAGTGCAGCAATGCCCGCACCAATGGGTTGAGATAGACCACCTAGGAAGGCCGACCACGCCATTGCGCGCCAGCGAGAACCCAGAGCCATGTATAGCGGCAGACACATGGCGAAGCCTTCAGTGATGTTATGGACAAATAGTGCCATGAAAACGCTGAAACCTAGAGATGGGTTTACGTGGTTGGTAGCGTAGGTGATGAATCCTTCAGGAAACTTGTGCAATGCAATGGCAATGGAGGTCTGGAGGCCAATGGACAAGAATGCGTTTGTTGGAACGTGATGATGATGTTGAGCTTCGACATCTTCGTCCTCTCCTGCAGACGAGCATGAGCTATCGTGTTCAGAGAGTTCCTCCGGGACTATTGGATCCAATGGCTCTCGCGACTTGGCTCTGCTGGTTCGATATGTTGGTCTCGCAAATGGCTCAACAGAGTCCTCACATCCATTCTCATGCTCATGCTCATGACCGTGGTGAGCACGAGAATGTTCAGGAGCGCGGTTCAGGAATGATCCAGTGGTCGTGCGCAGAATCTGGGTCTGTCTTCCAGGTCTGCTAGGTAGACTAGTTCGGCTACTCAGATGTTTGAAGCACTCTTGTCCACAAGGGTCTGTAAATCCGTAGCAGGAGTTCGACTCGTCGCAGTTGCACTTTGTATCTTGTACAAAGGACATGACTCGCTTGTGAACTTCTCGCATGGACTTCCTCCTCTCAGGGAAGCCATCCGTAAGTCCTGTGGCGGTGCGGCTTCGTGTTGGACTAGCAGGGCGTCGGAATCCATCACGAGCAGACGCCTGTCTCTTGAGAGTCTGCGTAGGGCTATCCAAAGTGGATTCTAGCAGAGGTGTGGACTCGGTCGCGGCATTTTGTCCGTGGCCGTTGAGTGACTTGGAAAGCGACTTGTTGACAGGTGCTTGTTCAGGCGGCGGATGGGAAGATTGGCGACGACGGGCGTGAGACTGTCTCCTCTCGTGGTGACATGAGGTGTCTTTAGTTGCATTCTCATCGTGTGTATGATCGCATTCGACGACGTGGGTAGGCATGAACTGGTGAAGCAATCGCGAAACTCCTTGAATGCCGATGAAACCACCAGCAAAACAGGACATCATAACCAGGCCAGCAGCTTGAGTAGACCATTTGGCCTGCTGGAAATATTCTTTTGACTCCGGTAGCATACTATACAATGCGGAAAATAGCTGTTCTTTGTTAGCAGAAGAGATAGATGCTGTCAGAGGGACCTTACCATGACACCAAAACTCAAGCTGAGAGAGCAAGCTAAGAAGACATTGCTATCCTGGATGCGAAAGTTTCTCTTACCAGGAAACAATCGAACGATAACGTCAACGCATACCATGGAGGCGCCAACAACGCAAGCTGAGAAAGATTGTTAGAACTGTACCACGAAGCGCATTGGGGTCTTGGAGATGAGGAGCAGCTCACCAATGCCGCTGACAACACACATGATCCAGCCGCGAGTATCATTGTCGAGGCTGCTCTGGCCCACGGACGTGGCCATGCTGCTTAGTTAATTGTATCTATCGTCTGTTGTAGGTATGAACTGATGTTGCGCCTAGGAACGAGCTCTGGTGACAAGGCCAAGTGTGAGTTCCAAGAGGGATCAAGACTTGACGTCGAGGTTGTGTGATGGGCGCAAAGAAGAGGCAAGAGCAAAGAAGCTGTCGATCTTTTTGGTTCTAGGTCTGACGTAGCGAACGAGCAGGGGAATATCGATGCGGTTTTGTTTAGCGCAGTGGGCGGGGGGACCTTGTTAGCCTGGGCTCGACTCAAATATCTAATCAATGACAACAACAGTCTTGAGTGACAAAGAAGAGAGGACAAAGGGGGTGATAAAAATGTTTTGCATACAGCCGAAGAGAACATAGATAAGTTCGAGGCTGAATGTGAGCTTCGAGGAGGGCCTTACAGAGGCGTCAATGACAAAAGGGATGGGGCTTTGTTGATGCGCATTACCTTAGCCTGGATGGATCATGATAGAGCAAGGAAACCACGTCTAGGCCCTAACATGAGGAATTGTTCCTTTAAGAGAGAGATCTTCTTTCAACCTCGTGCCTCAACTGCAACGCCATAAATAATCAGCCCCTTGGAACCCTTTTCGAGGATCGAGTTGGGGGTCAACTTACACCATCATGAGGCCGTGCGTCTCCATCAAAACTGTCCCTCAAGGTTCTCACGTCTCAGCATCTGCGCCTCATTGGGTCACGGCGTCTCGTTGACCGCCTGGCTTACGAATTGCCATGCCTCTTTTGACTGTAGTAGCTGTAACGAGTAGTAAAACAGTAAGATATCAGTTAATAGTACGTTATTAATTATAGCGATCCCCATAACTGCCCTAGTATCGTGGGGGGTTGAATTATTTGTGACTTGAGTAACTATTCCCATGTTATACAGTAGGGTCATTGGTTCCTTAATACCAAGCCTAGTTCTATAGAACTCTTCCTACAGCTGTGCGAGTCAAGCATATACAAGCTATACCTAGCTCCTCTCATCATGACGCCTCATACCTTGTCTGAGCTAAGTTTCAAGATGCGATTTGCGCGCGAATCAATTTCTCATCTTTGTCATCCCCCACATTACAGGTAATCCTACCCATGATATCCGCTACCGTCCACGCTAACTAACACGAACCTACTCCGTGCATAATGTGATCTTCCACTGAGCCTCAACCCCAAAAGCGTCTCCAAGTCAAGAGACATCGACGAATTACAATTCCTCGTGGATGGCTCTCGATGAACTCGTGTCATGTCATACACGGCAACTTACTTTCTCAAGTCTCACAAGCCACGCACCTTGATGAATCAATCTGAAACGTGCAGTGTCTAGAACAATCCCTACATGATTCATATTCTGCCTTGCCTCGAATCCATGCTATGCGTGAGGCAAGAAGACGCTCAGTATCTGTCACTCTTATGCATTTCTCTGTGTTCAATCAAGTAGCGGGATCTAACGATATTCAATATTTGACTGTTACCCTCAAACTTCAAACTACCGCCTAGTAGTGACGTCAAATCACAGGCCTCGAGACCCCTGAAATCCACCGATAACGGCAAAACGACGGCCCCTTAGCCACCCCAACGTTCCGTTCCCGAGCTCAGGCAGCTCCCAAAATTTCTACGGGTCGGCTCGAAAGCTATCTCACCCTGTGATCGATCTCAAAATCACGAGGCACTGCAACTCAACACCATTGGGCAAAGATCGCGCGTGATCTGACTCCCAGGCGTTGATTTCTCACATACTATTACCCGTCCGCTCATCAAGATCAAACTTTACTCTACCTTCTTTTTTCGTAGCCTCGTCTGTTCTTAAGGGATAAAAATCATGTCCAAGACCACTCTCGCTACTATGGCCTGCCTAGGCGCAGGAGGTGGTGCTGCTATCACTGCCGCCATTTACTCTATTCGAGGTGGTAAGCGTGTCGAGGAGACCAATACGCTAGCTACGCCTCCTCCGACAACTTCAAACTCCTTCGCAGCTCTTCCTGCTCCCACCGCCTCTCCCGCCGTTCCTCCCGCCCAAGTCTTCGGACCTCCAGCCACTGCGCCCTCCGGCTTGCCAATCGACCCAAGCGCAATCGTTAACCCTGGGGGTCTCTTCGACTACGGCTTTCCAGGCCCTATCGCCGACGTCGCTAATCGCTCTGGCCTTGTCTCTTCCTACGATCGTCGTACACGAAACCCTCACTGGGTCATCGAACATATCACACCTTCTTCTCTTGCCATTCGCGATGGTGATCGGAAGCACAGCAGCTTTCTTGAGGATGACTCCGTTCCGCAAAAATTCCGGGCTCTGTTGAAGGACTACTACCGCAGTGGTTATGATCGTGGCCATCAGGTCCCTGCTGCCGACTGCAAATGGTCTCAGAAGGCCATGGACGACACATTCTACCTCACAAACATGTGCCCTCAGGTCGGTGATGGCTTCAACCGGGATTACTGGGCTCACTTTGAGGATTTCTGTCGTCGTTTGACAGTCAAGTATCCCTCAGTTCGCATCGTCACAGGCCCTCTCTATCTTCCCAAGAAGGAAGCCGATGGCAAGTGGTACGTCAAGTACGAGATGATCGGCACCCCTCCTTCAGTTGCTGTGCCGACGCACTTCTACAAGGTGATCTTTGCTGAGGACGGTCGCGTTGGTGGAAACGTTGCGCTGGGCGCTTTCGTTCTCCCTAACGCCCCCATCTCTAACTCTAAGCCTATCACCGATTTCGAGGTTCCCCTCGAGGCTGTTGAGCGTGCTAGCGGTCTCGAATTTGCTACTAAGCTGCCACCTCAGCGAAGACGACGTCTGTGTTCTGACCACACCTGTGCCCTTGTGATTCGAGACTTCGCGGATAAGCAAAAGGCGTTCCCTAAGAAATAGATGGCTACCAAGCATTTGTACAGTGGAAGGGAGAATATTGATCTCTGCATACAGGAATAAATGGCATCAGGTGCTCTATTGCCAGGCTCAATGGATTTATAACATAACATATACGGCTGCATATGAGAGCGTAACAATTATGTTACACGTTTTAGCATTTAGAATTATATGCACCACCGATAGCATGTGCATCTTGCCTACGGGCTCAAATGAATGATGGGTATACAAAAGTTTTCGATTGATATATAATACATTACAGTTTTTGAAACCTGTGCCATATTCTGTAAGGATACAGTGTATGTTTGCTTTAGTTGCAAACCGTCAGCATTACGTAGACCACCAGCGCCAGAGGGTATCGAATCATCGACGTTTCTTTTTCTGTATTCCCTTATCTCGCTCTCGTGTATTTCCCTTGTCGTTGTTCGTGGCGCAAACTCTCCTCTTGACTGGGAAGGGGAGCTCTCCGTCGGGCATCTGCCTTGTCGGCATCAAATCCAGGCATGGGAGGTGGGACCGGCATGGCAAAGCTCCCGGGCGGAGGAGGCATGCTGCCCGGTGGTGGGATGAATCCAGGGGGTAAGGCTCCCGGTGGTAGAGCTCCTGGTGGAGGGAGAGGCACGCCGGCCTTCTTCATAAGCTCGAGGAGTTGAGCTGGATCTGGAGGATTGTTGGGATCCAGTCCAGGTAAGGGAGGCGGAGGCGGACCGCCATTGAGTCCAGGTAAGGGAAATGGTAGAGGAGGTGGAGGAGCTCCTGAGCCAGCACCAACACCAGGAATGGGAGGAGGTGGAATACTTGAGCCAAGGCCGGGTAGGCCTCCACCCAGAGGCAGTCCAGGAATACCAGGCAGTCCAGGAACAGCAGCTTTCGGTGCGTCTTGGTCAACAAGAGCGTCCATCTCGTCTTCCATTTCTTGTTGTTCCTCCTCCTGGCGCTGCCGACGATTACCACGGCGGTCCCAGGTTCCTTGGGCCTCGGCCGCTGCTTCACCGATATGGTAGCGATCCTGGAAAACATCTGTATCACCAGGTCTAGCACGGCTCCAGAAACGCGTAATTCGGTCGTTGGATCCTGATGCCAGAATGTGTCCGAGAGGATGCCAGTCGAGGGACCAAATAGCATAATCATGAGCAAAGGGCAACTTGTGCATTGGCCATACCGACTGGGCGGTTACTGACGACGGGTCAGGGCTGTCGTAAGGAGCAACGGTGAAAGATTGGCCAGGAGGCGGGTTTGGTGAATCGAGTAGATAGTGGAATAGCGAGCCGTCCATACCACCAGTACTGAGAAGATTAGGGTGGATAGGATGCCATGTGAGAGTGGAAATATCCTTCTCGTGGCCTTTGAGAAGGCAAATATCACGCATCATGCGAAGATCGAAAACACGAGCGGTCTGGTCTCTTGCAGATGTGGCTAGACAAGCACCACGGACCTTTTCAAACAGTACTTTTGTTATAGTACTCTTGTGACCGTGTAGAGTCGTTAGACAACGGCTAGTACGAGGATCCCAAAGCTTGACAAGATGGTCCTTGGAGCCAGATGCGAGTAGTCCCTTGGTAGGATGCCAATCCACACTTTTTGCATCCCATCCGTGACCTTCAAGCTTGGATTCCATTTGTCCCAGAGCGAAGTCAAAGATCTTGAGAGACGAATCATCGCTTGCGGTGACGAACTTGGAATCACTTGGACTGAAAGCAAGGTCTCGAATAGGGTCAGCGTGGGCGTTGATGCTCTGGACATTGTTGAAGTTTGGTTGCCAGTACTTGATAACTCCATCGTGATCCGCCGAGATAAGCCAGTCGTCACTATGTGAATACTCCGAAGCACGAATGGCAGAATCGTGAGCCTGCATAATGGTTTCGAAATTGAAGCCTGTTCCGTTCCATAATGTGAACTCGCCACTGGTCGACGCTGTTAATAGTCTTCGACCTTCTGGTGTCCACCGCACTACGTTGACGGGATGCTTGATCTTATTAAGTGAAGAGTGAAGGTGCTTGATAGGGATACTGTCGGCAGCTTTTGTGATACGTGCTGCGGGTGGAAGCATCTATTTCGGTGTCAGTCATCCGGTAGTTGTTCAAATAGAACGCTACTCACATCAACGATATAGCTAACGCTGGGTCGCTCAGCTTCGCCAGTATATCCTCCCTTATAGCTAGGGGCACGATCATGTTGCCAGTGTATTATAGTGGCACCATAGTCAGTCACAGGCCCTGATGTTGAAGCGTCAGTTTGAAATCAGTTGTGATTTAGGTCTTCAGGTTATGATGTATGTGTATTCGAATGCCTCTCATATAGCCCCAGAACGAACCCCTGCCTTTAAGCCTGAGTTTGGCCAAAACCAGACATCTTGATTGCTTGTCTAAGCAACAATCGTCCCTTGGACATACATGGAACGGAGACATTTGATGTAGTAGCATCTCTCCCACAACTTTCATATTTTTCTGCCACTGAGCAGCTTGGCAATGCAAACACAACAGGAGACATGTCATAGAGTATGATGGGTAAACTTACGCCTGCCTCGTACCTTGACAAATGCCCCGTCTTGGCCCTGGCCACTGCCATGATCACCACGAGGCTCATAGGCCATCGTGACGTATTTTCTTTGGCGTATCAAGCATGCACAATAGCTTTGAGAAGCGCGTCGAAGGGAGTGGGTCCTTCAAGATGGAAATGAACAACCAATGCAGCTATCAAGTCGTTGTTGGATAATCTCTGAGTAGCTGATCAGACGGAGTTTCTATATGGTGATGATGAAGATTGGATTCTTGTAATAAGACGTCCGGGGCGGCGATTTGATTTGATAAAGAAGATGAACAAAGACAATGCTGTTACTTGCGGCGCGCGAGGCTTCAGTTGAAGTTCAAAGCTACGAATCGGTAGTTCAAGCGACGATTAACCGACCAGCCTCAGTTTTGGAGTCAGGCCTTTCTCAAAAACTCCAAGTCACATGACCTCTCGCTCTCCAAAGCTGAGATAAAGTGCCCCTGCTAAAGACATGCACATGCGTGAATATCCTTTCGTATACCGAATTGTTGGGGCGCAGATTCGTCACCCACGGGCTCTACCCGAGCTTAGGTACTGCGTTAGTTCGCTCATGCTATGACTGTTGCATCTCACCAACAGCATGCAACACAACCGCACTTTCACATGCTTTCACATTGATCCAATATCAGTATCAGTCGCAAAGTCGCAAGCCTTCTGGGGCCTGCGACCTGTTGCTGCATACCTTGCCCCCTTGCAGCGCCACAAGCCAGCCAGTGGCTTGGGGGAGTTCGTCGTCGGTCCATTGCGATTCGAGGAGTTATCATG
>VYWZ01001891.1:0-11330 GCA_008711595.1 Fusarium xyrophilum
ATTTTTGCATTTTTGCATTTTTCATTGTATATCTAGATAACTAAAAGAACTAAACTCCGCTCTTCTACTCTCCACTGCAAATTTTTTGTCTATTGAACGTCCTGTGGCCTTTAGTCTTTATTGCTACAAGTCCTTCTTGAGAATGTACTACATGAAAGAAATACTTACCAGGGCTACCAGGCCTGGCATTGGCAGGTCCTGTCCGACAAGCGGCCACACTGAGTCTAAGACTGAGGCGCTTTGCGGCAACTGTTAAACAAAGTAATCTATCTCTATGACCTGGTACTGATACCATTACAAGTGGAGGGCAAATCTGGTCGAACTTTGATGAATGATTTCACGATTCTCGACAATCTTTACCTTGTTAATTACCAAAACTTGTTCCCACACTGTAGGTTTGTACTTCCCGTGACAAACTCCGCCTTCTTCCAAGAATACTTCCAGGGATACAATACGACCTTATAGTTAGTCTCTCCAGGATCGACACCAGGCCCGGGAATAGATTCATGTGGAGATTTGAAAGCCAAACCTCGGGACAAGGTATGAACCCCAGTCAAGAATGCGGAGAAAGCATGCATGGAAGTGAAAGTAATTCCGCCAACGATCATGATTGACATTCCGTTTCTGGCTGGCTCTTCATTCCGCGATGAAATCACCAGGAATCCGTGAACCCGGAATGTCTTCCACACGACTTACCCAAAATGGCGGAATACTGGCTCGAGTTGGAGGTCTGACCCCACTGGACGTCCCCGATGAGATGTAGTTGATGGATGTTCGAATTCGTCTTCTCTCACCTCGTTCAGTCATGGAGGCTTCAGGCGCTGATAAGGGCTTCTTTCAGCAGCCTCCCGTCCTGAACAATCAGTTTCATGATGATGCGACCTTCCAGAGGTGCTTTAAGCGTGAGTTTTAAGGCTAATTACTATTATGCAGGGGCCTGTGCTTACTCGTCCTCATAGTGTTTCTTCCACGGCAGATCGTCCAGCAAGTCCAAGCTGAACTGGCTTCACTTGGAGATGTTGTCCTCTCCGACCAAGTTTTTGCTTGGATCACGGATGCTGAACATAACAAACCCTTTCTCAAAGGATCAGGCCGTGATGTGTTCGGCCAGTGGAAGGGTGATTTAGTCACTGGTGAAGGGTGGCGTGGTCTTCAGAACTTTGGTCTGTCCCGGGGGTAAGACATCTAGATACCTTGTCGACTGATCAACCATTGACATGTCTAGATTTGTCGCCGCCGGATATGACACCCCATATGGTGCATTTGCACGAGCATACCAGTTCATGCGCATACAGCTTTGGACGCCATCGTGTGCCAATGTCGGTTGTCCTTCCGCTATGCAGGATGGCGCTGCTCGACTTCTACAAACACACCTTAGTAGCCCAGAACTCGTTGCAAAGCTCACAGACGAGCAAAAGAAAGTATTCGAGAACGCTTTCAATCATCTGACCGCGCGAGATTCGCAGCGTGCCTGGACCAGCGGCCAGTGGATGACTGAGCGAACAGGGGGGAGTGATGTGTCACTGACCGAAACAACAGCAGTGCACATGCCAACTTCCGAGATCCAACTCGCCTCGAAAGATGAAAAGATACCATTGGGACCATGGAGCATCAATGGATCCAAGTGGTTTTCGTCAGCAACGGACTCGAGAATGACTGTCCTCCTTGCCCGAACATCTAAAGGCGGACTGTCAACCTTTATGGCTCCCATGTACAAACACAATGCGAGTGCTACCACGGCCACCGGACTTCCGAAAAGCAACGGGGAGCAACTTAACGGAGTTCGGATCCAACGCTTGAAAAACAAATCAGGCACACAGAGTCTCCCAACAGCTGAACTAGTTCTCCAGGACATGCGAGCATGGCTTATAGGGCAGGAAGGGCGAGGCATCCAAGAAATCGCAACAGTTTTGACCTTGACTCGGGCTCACTCTTCAGTTGCTGCTGTGGGTTATTTGGGAAGAGGGCTTGCCATCGCAAGAGCATATGCTCAAGTTCGAGAGGTTGGTGGTGGAAGGGGGACTCGGATGAAGCTTACAGAGAGTTCATTACACATGAGAACCCTTTCAAAGATATCTTCCGAGTATCGTGGCCTTATGCTTCTTACCATCTTTACATCATATGTCCTTGGCGTTTCGGAGCATGACATAGCGTCAGAAGCAAGTCTCTCGCCTGCGCTAGAGGCGCTGACACCTTCTGCACAGCATGCTGCGCCATTGATTCGGGTCCTTACTCAGCTCACAAAAGCTTACGTCTGCAAAGCATCGGTACCGCTACTTTTCTCCTGTATGGAGGCGCTCGGTGGTGTTGGGTACCTTGCCAATGAGGAACAAGAGTACCTCAACATCGCCCGCCTCCATCGCGATTGCGCTGTACTGCCTATCTGGGAGGGCACAACAGATGTTTTGAGCACCGACTTCTTGAGGGCTATCAAGCATCCAAAGGCTGGTCAGGACACTCTGAACGCACTCCAAGACTCTATTAAGAAGGGCATGGCATTTCAAGGAAAAGTGTCTTGGCCTGAAGGCTTGAACCCTTTGGACGCTTGGAAGAGCCTGAGGCAGCGTGTTGAACGAGGATCGTTGGCGGACTTGGTGGGAGATGCTAGGGAAGTTCTTTGGGCTGTGGCAGATTTACTGGTGTCTGTTCTGCTCTATGTTGACGATGGTAGTGATGGTGATCAAGTGTCACTAGACATTTTCCATCGATTCTCAGAAGGGAAGAATGCCACTACAAAGCGGGAAAAGGTCTCGGCTCGAGAACAGCTTGCGAGGGACTTCGCAGTTGTGTATCGAGGCGCTCGAAACGAGATTTTTGCCAAGCTTTGACAGCACCATTGGTATTGATCTATGACTGTATCATTTGGCTCATCCTTGCGAATATGGGACCGGCACTGTTTTTGTTGCATATAAAATGAAAGCTCAAGAAAAACTGAGAATGTGGAACCAAGTGTAAAGAATGGGTACCAAGTGGTTGTACGCCTGTCCCCCATCAACCCTAGAGATTCTTGCATGTGCCCTTGAAATTCTTCGCCTTCAGTGTGACCTTCTTACACGTCGTGGCATCTGTGTGTTTGTCTCCATATAGAACAGTGCCTTTTGCACTCGTGGAAGTTTTTGAGCAGGAGTTGAACGTGCTTCCTCCATCGTGTTTAAGAAGCGTATTGCTGCCGCTCTTTTGTAACGTCCATGATTGGAAACCAGGCGTCGGATCGACGCATTTGAGAGCACCGCTTGGGCTTAGAAAGCAAGCGTTGAAGGCGTTGTCTCGAAGAATGTCTTGGGAATTGGACAGATCGATACAGTAGAAGCCGTTGGTTTTGCCGGCATTAAGCAGCAAGTTGCCGTCACTGTTTTGTTGAACTGTAGCACTAGTTGCCACATCTTGTAACGTGAAGCAGCAATGGCCATCGAAGACAGTATCACGAGGGATAACTGCAGCTATGGCCATGGTGCACAAGAGAGTGACCAGAGTGAATGACTTCATCTTGAAGAGGGTATGATGGATGATGTGAGCAGGTAGATCAAGTATAGAATGAACTCTGTAATATTATTGAGTCCAGCTCAACTGTTAAAGATAGTAATGGAGAACTCAGACATCGTAGACATCACAGGAATTCCCTCACCCTTTATAATTCTGGAGACCTCATTATCCATAACCCCATCGGGCTCGACTTCATGAAGGATCAGCAGAGATAAGTCCATGCAAAGACATCCAACCGAATGTGAGAATGCACGTTGGTCGAAGGATTGAGTCGGAAAGGAAGCCACTTGGCTCACGATGGTCAGCAGAAAGTCACATTCATCGTGACAAGCCGGTCTCTACAGAGTGGAGCCCGTGATGTCCCGTGCAGGTGATTCCAAGTGATGGACGTGACGATTTCCGTTGGGGAGTCTCGAGGTTTCGCGCTATAGGACGAACAGAAATGGGTCCATTCTCAGGAGCGAATGGCCCGTCAGGAACAGCCGCGAACTGATTAGCAGAGTGACATTCGACGTGATTGTTGGTGCTATGCCGTTCATGCCCCGAGATGCCAGGCACTAGGTGGGTGACAGGCCAGGGATATCCTTCTTCACCGCAGGATAGAAAGCGGGGATAGCTTCATTTCATGCGTCCGTCCAGCCACAGACTACCGAGGAGAACATCTTGAGGAGAGGATTGGTTGCAGGGACTTGAGTGTGACGACGCATGGACCCTGGAGGTGGTGATAAGGTGCGTCTTACCTACAGAGTACCGGGAGCTGTGAGACTAGCTCAGCCAATCAGGGGCTGTGATACGGATACGGTGAATCACGCTGCGGGTGCAACGACTGCACAGTCACGTGAAGCAGGATGCCGGTTATCGCCGGAGGCCTTGGAGTGATACACCGTTTGTTACGCTCAACTCAAAGCGTGACCGTTTGTGCCTCTACGTCACATCCTCGACTCTACATTCAACACTTCACTTCACCTCTAATAGAGTGCCTTTCGACATTGATGTGTCATATTCTTCATCAAATCATGTCTCGCCGCATCTGACGTGTCTTCGTTCTGATCCTTCCTTCTCATAAGCAGCTCATCTGACTTCAGCGGTCTTCCGCTTAGCACGCTTCCCCGACCTGCCTAATCCACCTACAGTATCCTACCGTTTCACCGCTCGCGGACGACTTCTAGCTCTAGCTTATTCATAAACCTCCACCAAACACTTGAGCGCAACTGCTTCCTCCAATCGATCAAGGAATCATAATCATGGCGGACGAGCATACCATGTCCACTGAGGAGTGGGAGGAAGTCTCTCAGGACATCCCCTCACTCTCGGACCCCTTCCTCCAGCAATATCTCACAGGCCGAGCAAACCTCATGAGTCAAGAACAAAAGTCTCGCACAGATGCTTCATTCAGAGCCTCTCTTTCACCTATTGCCAAGCGCGCGAGTGACATTGTCGACCGCATCCGCGACCAGGAGAATGACTCCATCTGGACCCCTCAAGTTGAGGAAGATCTAGCCCAAGCAGGAAACGAGTGCATCTTTCCCGGAATGATGTTCATGATGGCCAAAGATCGCATGGAGAAGACCAACCTCTGGAAGATTGTTCGACGCATGCCAAAGGGAGCGCTGCTTCACGCTCACATGGATGCCATGGTCAACTTTGACTATCTCTTTGATGAGCTTCTGAAAATGCCAGGAATGCACATGTGTAGCGACCGACCTCTCAACACTGAAGAATCGCGAGAGGATGCAGTCCCTTGCTTCCGATACAGAACCAAGTCGGACACTGATGGATCTATCTGGCAAGAGAGCTATAAGCCTAATGCCTTTGTGCCACTTCCGAACGCGGCAGATGAGTTTCCCCATCGTGGACGACTCGGCTTTCTCAAGTGGCTGAAGGGCCGATGCACTCTTTCCGTCACAGACAGCCATGAGCAACACCATGGAGTCGATGCCATTTGGGCCAAGTTTGGAAAGTGTTTCCTCGTGTGTGCTACCATCATTCACTATGAACCCATGTTTCGGATCTTCCTCCGCGAGCTCATGAAGAACCTCAAGGATGACGGTGTCAACTGGGCTGAACTTCGGTAAGTCGTAAGTTGCAAGGATTTCTGATCTTCTTCTAACAGTCATAGATTCACTTGGCCACTTAACTATTGCCGTGATAAGCAAGAGGAGCCTGAGAAAGACTACATCCACATGTTTGAGGTTCTGCGCGAAGAGATCGATAACTTCAAGAAATCGCCGGAGGGCAAGGGTTTTTGGGGTCTCACCACTATTTGGGCTTCCCTAAGAAGCTGGCCGACCCGCATGATCGTAGAGAACATGGACTGCTGCATCGCCACCAAGATTGCTTTCCCTGACCTCATTGCTGGTTATGATTTGGTTGGTCCCGAAGATCTGGGTCGACCCCTTTCCGATCTGCTCCCTGAGCTTTTCTGGTTCCGCAAGCAGTGCTCTGCGGAAGGCGTCAACCTCCCGTTCTTCTTCCATGCAGGAGAGACACTTGGGGATGGCACTGACACTGATAACAATGTGTTTGATGCGATCTTACTTGGCACCCGACGCATCGGCCACGGCTTCAGTCTCTTCAAACACCCCCTGCTGATCGATATGGTCAAGGACAAACGTATTCTCATCGAATCGTGCCCCATCTCGAACGAGGTCCTCCGCCTCTGTGGCTCCGTAACAGCCCATCCCCTGCCCGCCCTTTTGGCTCGTGGTGTTGCTTGCAGTCTGTGTAACGACGATCCCGCTATGCTCGGGCAAGACACAGCCGGCATGTCACATGACTTCTGGCAGGCTCTCCAGGGGTGGAAGAACCTTGGTCTCGCAGGCCTTGGCAGTCTCGCGGAGAACAGCGTTAGATGGGCTGCTTTTGAGGACCAGAGCCAGGCTGACTGGATCAACGACATCAAGCAGGCTAGTCTTGGGACGAATGTCAAGGCCAAGAGAATGCAAGAGTGGCAGATCGAGTGGGAGAAGTTTTGTCTCTGGATTGTTGAGGAGTTTGGTGATGGATTTGGAGATGAAAGGGAGAAAGAAAAGGCCAGCAGTGCCTAGACACTTCTTCACGAAAAGACGATAGACTAAGATGAAGGGCAAATCGGTGCATATCGGCGTTGCATACTGAGATTTAGGCGCGTTCAACACAGACGGCCGGGGAGTTCAACCATCATATCCACGGATAGGGGCGTATCAGAGGTGTACTTCATAAAGATCTTGTGTCTAGAAAATTCAAAAAGACAACAGTGTCAGCATCACCCACATTAAACCGTACTGCGCGACTGGCATCGTGAACTTCTCCATGATGGCCGCCCTTGATGTCCATGCTGTCATCGTACATCACCGGCTCCTTATGAAGACTCCTATGAACAAACAAAATACAGTAGAATCTAGTGATACGGAAGAGTGTGAAAGGACCCCAGATGTCGCTTTTCTGCCATTCGATTACATTTTATTTGCATCAAAGTTCAGGCATCTGCTGGTAAATGGGTTTTGTCTTCCTACTCGGTCCAAAAAAGTGATCAACAATAGAGGCTCTGCAACATGCATGAGGAGTAACAACGTCAGGGCAAGACTTCGATTTAATTACAGTCTGTGTATCAGGAACACCTGTTTAGTCCCCATATATCTGTCGTTTGATAAATCATCTGTAGCAAATAGCACCCCCTTCTTTCAAACCCGATCAGATCAATAGACTCGCATCTTTCTATGCCTACTAACGCCTGATTGTCTCCAACTTCAATGAGCTTATCAGCACCAACGGTACTTCCTCTCTCTGCTCCGTCGTGAGCTATGGCTGACAGCTATAGCCGTCTACGCGTCTACCCGGGTCCAGGCGTGCTTGAAGTTGAATCTGATGTACCACGTGACGCTGGAGTGTGCTTCATGAAGTCTCAATTGGTCATACACGAGTTCAACTTTCTGTCATGCCCTCCGAGCATTGCGCATCATGTATAGAATCTGGATGTCACAGAAAAGAATGTCCGATCGATATCAGTTGTCGTCAACAGCTGGAAGAGTCGAATGTGTCAAGCCAGGATCGGTCCGCAAAAAATCCGAGTTGTCGATGCCGTAAGGACGAGAGTGAAGTTGTACTTGAGATGAAACAAACCACCAGGCTGGAGCTGAAGTCACCGACGGGAAACAAGCAAAACAAGTTTGCCACGGCGATGACTTACAAACGATGGGCAATTGGTTGAAGTTCGAAGGTACAGCCAAGGACACTCAGAACACATCAAGACTTCTCCGTTAGATGGAAGTTTCCATCGCCAGCTGTTGCATAGTCGAGCTTGTGGTGGTTGACTTGGGCTACAGCAACCCGTATTCTGAGCATGGCAGTTCAGATATAATATCCGTTCAGTCATGGCCTGAGTCGCGTACTCCGAGCCCCTGACGGTGTTGGCCCGGAATGTGATAGCACAATCAGCGACTGAAAGGAAGAGTGAGACTTGACTGAATAAGACTGCGGGTGCGTGTCTTGCTGGCGGAGGAAATGGACGTCAAGTCCAGATACTGTTGAGGAACTTGCAACCGTGAGACTATATGCCGAAGCCAAGCACATCTGGGTCTTGGATACCATTGGATGCAAGCCGAAGAGAGGGATGTATTTGGGTTCTCGGTAGAACAGTGCTGTTCGATCATTGCGGCGACGAGTCTGATCTCCTTAACTGAACTTGACATGGTCTGTGGGTATTGTTGTGGTCAGGAACTCCAAGTTGCATCAAGTCCACCTAAAGCGAAAAGGCAGGGTGCGAACGAACGTGGTTCCGTTGGATAGAAGGCAACCTGGTCATATAGACTAGTGTGAGGGCATAGCTTTCAAAACAATCCAGTCTCTTGTCTCACGGACAGTTGACCAGGATGGCTCAGCAGGAGGTTGGTAGCCATGAGCACCTTAGTCCAACGATGTCTTGTGTAAGTCGATGGCCCGGGAGTTGAATGGAAATGCTTGCGAAAAGCATGTGCTTGAGAATTCGATGGACGGCGAAGTAAACCAGATGAACTGGAAACGATGTCTTGAACAAGAAAGTCATTGTGTCTCTAGGCAGCGTTGTTGTTCAGTAGGCGCCAGACATACCGGTTGCTGAGCCACTGGCCTCTGTATTGGTCTCATCCAGATTGCGATTTATCTTGTGACAAAACACACCTTGATGGAAGTGATCATGAGTTTCGGGCTCTGAAGAAGAGTCTGTATCCATTCCATACGTACGATGACACAGATTGGTTCGTGAAAGGGCAGAAAGGCGTCCGAAGAATTCAAAAAAGACATAGAAGTCATGAAAACAGTGGTGGTGTTTGATGATCCATACGATAGCTGTTGCCAGTCGATAATGGTCATAGAAGGCGGAAAGAAAAAGAAAAAGACCCAAACACCAAACCCGAAAAGAGGGGGGGGGGGGGCCAAACGTGGTGATGGACGAGGGTACAGTTAAGTGCGTTTCGTCCGGACGCACTCCTCAAACCTGGTGCAAAGTTTTCTTATTGCATGAGGTATCCCAGAGACAGTAAGGACGAGTCTCTGGCTCGTGTTGCGTTTTGAGCTAACCAACCACACAAGTTTTCATGCTATGCAGTTTATCCTCGGGCTACCGTAGATATGTAGGCCAGAGCTGGATTTCGTGAGGGGGAATTTGTGAAGGAGATACTTTGCTATTGATCTTGGAAACAAAACGAAGATAGAATTTCCATATAAAAGAACGAATGATTTGCGTGAGGACAGCGGTGTGCAAAAGCAAACTGGGAAGAATGTCTTTTGATGTTGGGTGATGGTGTGAGATACACACCATCCACAACCACAAAGTACATTGAAGTCTTTGATGAACGAGGAATAATGCGCTTGGTTCCTTGTCCTCCTCTAGCAAGGAAAGTAGATACTACAAACTTTAACATAGGACATAGAGCTGTCCAAACTGTACATGCTTCCATGGGTGCCATCCTCCTCAACGACAACCATTCCACTGCATTTCCCTTGAACAGATCCACTGAAAGTACTGCCTTGACGCAATCCGGCTGAATCTGAATCTCTGGTCGACTCGTCTGCTTTGAATCCTTACTTTCTGTACCAATGTCGGGTAATACGAGTGTTCCTCATTTTCCGTTGGAGCTGGAAGATTCCGTACATCAATGCTTCACTCGTAGGAGGACAGCCGGGTACGTAGACGTCAACAGGGACTACCCTATCGGCCCTTGCCTGGGAGTTAGACGGACTGTATGAACGAGGGGGGGAGTTGGGGGACATATCTCGGACGACAGAATAGCTGTAGTGGTAGTATCCACCACCATTAGCACATGAACCCATGGAAATAACCCAGCGGGGATCAGGCATCTGATCGTAAACCTGTCGAAGAGCAGGAGCCATTTTGTTTGTGAGAGTTCCGGCAACAATCATGACATCGGACTGTCGTGGCGAGGCACGGAAAATAATACCGAGGCGATCTTGATCGTAACGGGGGGTGGAGAGATGCATCATCTCGACGGCACAGCAGGCCAGACCGAAGGTCATGGGCCAAAGGGATGACTGACGGGCCCAGTTGGTGACGGCATCAAGTGTGGTTCTGTTGAATGGATCAAGTTAGTGCTGGTCCAGTATTTAGGTAACGGATGCAATTTTCTCGACACAAGTAAAAGGTTGCAGGAACAACATACAGCGCATACTGCAAGGCACCCTTGGGAGCAACCTCGCTGGGCAGCGGAACCTCTCTGCGAACCTTTCCTACACCAGTTGCGGAGTGAGTCTGGAGGGCGCTCGCATCGCGGCGAGAGTTGGTCGTGAAGGCGGCAGCAGTAGTTCGGAAAGGAAAAATGGCAGTTGTAGGCTTGACTATTGTGACGCGTAGAGTCAGTAACATGTATTGGCGTCGCGGTGATCGAATTCGTTGTTCGAGCTATAAAGCCCGCCTGGCCGGAAGAGTTCAAGGCACGCACCTCGGAGGGCCATTGAAGCCGCGGACCGCGTGGAAGAGAGCATTTCGGGCGAGAGAACGATTCGGCAGAGGAGCGGACCTCGATCGCACGATATCAGAGGGCCTGAAGAGGGGAGGGTTGGCGCGGGCGTGGTTGACGGCGTTGGCGGAGCGAGGCTTTCTTGGTTGATGTTGAATGATTCGCCTCTTTGCTTGCAGACCTGAAATAAGGCAATTCTGATTGGCTGAGATGGACTTCTGAAAGCCCGTGGATTAGCCGACGTGGTGGGGCGCCTCTTCTGACGATAACCTCGGGCGACCTGAGTTATGAGAAAGACAGATGTCGAAAGTAATTTGACTTTTGGAAGTTATTCCTGCGACGGGCGGGAGAGAAGAAACTCCGAAGATTTCAGAGCTGTTTTTTGTTGGAGTTCTCAATGGGAATCGTTTTGCCTCACAGTTTGTCATTGGGGTTCAGAACGTTTCATGCTCCCAAATCCATAACGTTCACATTACCTCTAGACCACTGAACGGGAAGCAGGCGAATTCCCTCCAGTCGACATGAACTGAACTGAAATTTCGTGTTCTTGCTCTTAAAGCCAGTGGCGAATACTTGGTGTTCGTTTATTTGTGTCTTGATTGCTTGGGCAAAGAGATATGTTGAGCTAAACAGCACATCCCTCTCTGATTGGTCAGATTGAACCCACTGCGCGATTTCCATAGCTCGATAAGGTCGACCCGACCGCCACCGTAGATTGAAGAAAACAAGGGCTCTTTCAATCAAAGCTGGCCAGAATGCTCGTTGTGACTAATCTACGCTTTATATAACAGTTATAAGCCTGGATAGGAAGCAATTCCCAGTAACTTCCACTGCATAATAAATAGCATTTTAGCAATTCCTTAATTCTTTCTGAATTCTAATTCTTCTAGTCTTTAATTTAAGTAAGCCCTAAAC
>VYWZ01001892.1:0-17176 GCA_008711595.1 Fusarium xyrophilum
GTGGGGTGGCAGACGTTAGTGCTCTTTGTGGGCGAATAGATGGAGAAATTAGGTATGCGGCGTCTTTTCTTAGCTGGAGGTCAAGCCGGGTTAATCAACCAACTCGAGACTGGATGTTTGGCTTGGGCTTGGGCTGTGCCTAGAAAGAAGAAGAGAAGATAAACGTGGGGGCGACAGTGTTAAGCACATTCTTGGCAGTGATTGACACTGTATAGACTCCCTGGAAAGCTGTCACTGTCAGAACCCTAAACGGCTCTATCGATGCCAGATTATAGGTGACTCACTGGCCCCAAGTGCATTACCCATCATTGTTTCATTGCTTGCGAGCACAGTGCCCAAATCTTAAATAGTCTTGCCGGAGAAAACCCTATTCCCTCGCCCCTTCCCGTCAGTCCTATATCCTGCTGCCCAAATTTTTTTGCCGGCTTTTTCTGAATCCTCACCAACTCAACCTTCTTGGTCCGGTGGAAAATATTCTAACCCGACGCATTTCCATTTGCTTCTGCTTTGGAACCACGTCCTGTGTGTGTCAAGACCATCACAGCGACCCTCTCCCCTCCGTTTCTTCTTCTGTCGCTGCCGCGCAGGATCGTACGTAGCTTGACCTCTTGTCTCTACGATCGCCTTCATTGGTACGACTGCACACTCCTTGTTCGCTCTCCTGTGATCGATCGATTCGATTCGGCCTATCTCGACCTCTCGAGCCGCCCATCGGACTTACCGTCGTTTCTTTCTACGAGATCTCTCCGCCTGAGATCGCGGTGTTTCGTTTATCTTTTTTAAAAAGGGAAACGACTTGTGCGTCTCTCGTCGTCGTCGATTCTTGTTGCCCCGCTGCAGCTTCGAATAATTCCACGTCCCTACCCGGCACCCGGCGCCATCTATTCCGCTTTCTCCCTCGACGCCCACAAAAAAAAATATCCCAACACCACCGCAATCTCACATCGCGAACGGCACCGAACTCCCCATATGACGTCGCCTGCTAACCAGCAGAATCCCATCCAGGCGAACGACACCCCCACGACTACGGCTTCTTCGTATGCCTCTGCTGCAGGTGCGCCTAAGAAGTTAGCCCAGGCCCCTATAGTCGCAACTGGATCCCACCCTCCCGCGGTGGTTGGTGGAGTTTCGTCTTCTTCGCAGAATGCGAAAGACGCCTCATCGTCTCCTGTGAACGGCAAACCCGCCGTCACCCCCGCTTACCCTGCTGTCACTCGCAGCAGCGCTAACCTCAACGGTCCCGATCATTCTCGCAAGAGCTCCGTCACCATGGCTGCCAACGGTCCGAACAGTTTTGTCGCCAACGGTGGTCCCGTCACTGCTGGCAAGCCTGGCATCCAGTTCGGTTACGACTCTCCTGCAATGACAAACAGCACACCTCAGACCTCCAGTGCTGCGCCCATTCCTATTCCTGGTGGTGGAAATGCCCGAGTTCCCTCTCCTGCTCACTCACCTTCACCTATTCCTCAGCCTTCAGCCAGTGGTGGTCGACCTCCTACTGGTCTCCAACAGGCAGGAGGCAATACAATGACATTTGGCAGTCTCGGCAGCGATGGCGAAGTAGGTCCTTTCAGATTCGTCCGTCAAACAATTACCCTCGAACTCATCACTGACTTACTCTCTAGCGCCACATGAGGCAGGGCTCTACTCCAACGAATCCCAATGCACAGCCTGGAGCTCACTTCCGACGTGAATCTGGCCACTCGGCTCAAGGTGACGGCGCTGGTCGAGGTAATTTCCAGCCACAGGGCGGTCGTGGCCGCGGATTCAATCCTCATGGCGGCAACTACAGCTCGCAAATGGGATTTCCTCCCACCAACCAGTTCCGTAACGGCCCTGGTCAGGGTCGTGGCATGCCCCCAGCTTTCCAACCTCAGGGTCGTAACCTGCAGTACCCGAACTCTCCTCAGCCTGCCCGAAGCCCGGCTCTCGTCCCCTCGCTTCCGGGTACACCTAACATGCAGCCTGCCACCATGCAGCCTGGCATGACGCCTCAATACCATTACCAACCTCCCATGCCTCAACAGCATCAACAGCATCAACAGCATCAACAGCATCAACAGCATCAACAGCATCAACAAGTACAGTACCCCCTTTCCCAAGTTGATAAGCCTTTGTCGAAAAACAGCAAAAAGAATAAGGGGAAGCGTGGCGACCTGGAAAAGTCGGTCCAGGTCAACCACCCACAAGAGTTGTCACGAGATCTGCATGGAAACGAGTTCAACCAACGTCGACGTTTCAGTAAACGTTTAGATCAACCATGGCGAGAACCAGATACCAGCAGCTCGCGTGTAACGTCATTCAGCTATCCCAAAAAAACTTTCCAACCCCTGTCCTTGAATGAACCAACGCCGTCTCTCGACTTGTCACCAGGAAGTGGCTTCTTTGAATACATGCTAACTTTGAAAAAAAAACAGAACTACGGTTATCCTCCCCCGCAGGTGGATGGTTTCGGACGCCCACTGTCGATGCAATACAATTATGCTAATATGCCGTATATGGCTGTTCCTCCCCAGGCTAACTCCCCTAGTTACGGACAGAACTACGTCACTCCCTACACACAGCATGGCCACAACATGTCACGAACACCCTCTCAGCCTGAGAGGCCACCGAGCGCCAGCCAGCCAAATGCTCCGGTCGTTGTATCGTCTACTCCCCAGCCCCAGAACTCGTCATTGAAGCCCACCGCAAACAGCTTCGTCAAGGTGCCTAAGAAGAGCGCCGCTATCCAGATCAAGAACGCTGCCGGTGAAGTCATTGACACCTCGTCCTTCAAAACTCCATCATCTCCCGCTCCCAGCATCCAGCAATCCAAGACTCCTCCCGTGATTGCTTCGTCTACTCCCCCTCCGAAGCCATCAACCCCATCTCATGGCCGCACTGATAGTCATGCTGCCACCAAGACTGCTAAGCAGATTCAGGATGAGCTTAAGGAGAAGATCAAGCAAGCCACGCAGGCCCCGCCCAAGGAGGATAAGCCAAAGCCCGTTGAGCCTGAAGCTAAAACTGAAGACAAGCCTGCTGAGCAATCTGAGGCCAAGCTCACCGAGACCAAGGCCGAGCCTGCACCTTCTACTAAGGCTGAGCCTGAAAGCAAGCCCGAACCTGAGGTCAAGGCCCCTGAAGCCACTCCCACGATTGAGGAGCCGCAGAAGGAGGAAACTGAGGACGAAGAGATAGAGCGTATGATCCGCGAGATGGAGGAGGATGATGCTCGCCGTGAGAAGGCTGAGGAAGAGCATCGCAAGAAGGTCGAGGCTCAAAAGACCATTGCCAAGGAACAAGCCGAAAAGGACCGTGTTAAGAACGCTGCAGAGGAGGACCGCAAACTCCGAGAACAAGAGCGCGAGATGGAGCGTATCGAGGAGGAGAAGGAGAAGCGACGCCAGCAGGCCGGCTCATCTGCTCCTTCAGTCGCCGAACTTCTCTCCCAGGCTCGAAGCGGCAAGGACACTGGGCCTGCTAAGGTCGAGTCTGTTACCGACAAGCTTGCTAGCATGAAGATTGGAGGCGACAAGCCTGCCGACTCTGCCGCGCCCAAGCACGAGAAGCGCGGTGCGAAGCCTGCTGCTCTCAACTTAGCCCCTCTTAACACCAAGCCCGTTGAGCCCGCTCAGCCTAGCGCCGCCTTACAATCGCTCAAGTCTGCTCGTTTCCTGAAGGTCATCGAGCAAGATATTTACCCTGATGGCATCAAGTCGCCCAATCCTGCTCTTAATGCAGCGGTCCAGAAGAAGGGCAAGACATTTAAGTATGATGCCAACTTCTTGTTGCAGTTCCAAAAGGTCTTTACTGAGCAGCCTTCTCTCGAATTCGGCCAGCAAGTCAAGTCTCTTATCGGGGATGACCGTTCGAGAACCAATACTCCTGGCGGCTCTGGTCGAAGCTCTCGCGGCCCCAGCTCAGGTATCGGCAGTGGATTTCCCATGGGTAGCTTCAACGCTCCTACCGCTTCCCGGCCTCTTCCCAGTAACAGTACCTCTGAACTCCGTTTCGCTCTTTCCAACCAGCAGCGACCTGGTATTGGTTCCATGGGCCGTGGTCCCAGCAATTTCCCTACAGGCGGCTCCTCCCGTGGCCCCTCTCAACTTCCTAACTCTCCCCGTGGGTCTCGTCGTCGTGGCGGCGGCAGCCAACGCGGCGAAGGCGTTAGGGAAGCTCAGGCTGCTAAGACCATGCCTTTGACTGCTGGCCAGGAGCTAAAGCCCATTGCCCAGACCGCCAATGGTTGGAAGCCTACAAGTATTGGCAAGAATGCCAATCCAGCCGCTGCTAATCCTTCTGGCCATCTTGAGCCTGATATGGTTCAAAGAAAGGTCAAGGCGGCACTCAACAAGATGACACCCGAGAAATTCGACAGAATTGCAGACCAGATCCTGCTCATTGCATCTCAGTCCAAGGATGAGTCCGACGGGCGTACACTTCGCCAAGTCATCCAGCTCACCTTTGAGAAGGCCACTGATGAGGCCCATTGGGCTTCTATGTATGCCAAGTTCTGCAAACGTATGCTCGAGACTATGAGCCCCGACATCCGTGATGAGCGTATCAAGGACAAGAACGGCAACGTCGTCAGCGGTGGTAACTTGTTCCGCAAGTACCTTCTCAACAGATGTCAGGAGGAGTTCGAGCGCGGTTGGACCGTTAACTTGCCTGACAAGCCTGATGAGGAAGAAGACGCTGCGGGTAAGAAGACTGCTGAGGCTGCTCTCCTGTCCGATGAGTACTATGCTGCTGCTGCTGCCAAGCGACGTGGTCTTGGTCTAGTCCAGTTCATTGGAGAACTCTACAAGCTCGGCATGCTTACAGAACGTATCATGCACGAGTGTGTGCACAAACTCGTCGACTATAAGGGAGTACCTGACGAGGCTGAAGTTGAGTCGCTTAGCAAGCTGCTCAGGACTATTGGTGGCAACCTCGACAGCACCGAGAAGGGTCGACCCATGATGGACGCTTACTTCCAGCGCATCCAAACCATGATGGATCTTCCCGAGCTTCCCAGCCGACTCAAGTTTATGCTCATGGACGTTATGGACCTGCGCAAGGCCGGATGGCACTCCAAGGAGACCAACAAGGGACCCAAGACCCTTGATGAAGTCCGAGCTGAGGCTGAGGCTGCCCAGGCTGCCAAAGCTCAGGAGGCTGCTCGCACCAACCAGCGAGGTGGCGGTCGCCCTCCTGTCGGACGAGGCGACGCTCGCAACTTCTCGGCTGGTTACGCACAACAAACCAGCAATCAGGTCGGAATGGACGACTTGCGCCGCCTGAAGGGCTCTGCCAACCGGACCTCAAGCGGCAACATTTCTCTTGGCCCTGCTTCCATGCTCTCTTCTCGTAGTAACAGCGGAAGACGCATGGGTCCCGGCGGCTACCTTGGTCCTCGAGGTGAGGATTCTGCCACTTCTTCACGAACTGGCACTCCTCCTACCCGCGAGAACACCTCTCACTCTAATGCATTCAGGTAAGTTCGACTGGTGCCATGTACATCCCGATTTGAGTTGCTGACATATATCTAGCCTTCTTGCCAACATGGAGAATGACCACCCGGCTTCGCCCCCGTCTACTTCTGCCTCCCCCGCAATGTCGAAGGCCGTCCCTGATAGCGATAAGAAAGAGAGCGAGTAAAAGTATTCTTCTTCCTTCGGTGTCTTGCATTTCGGCAGAATAGACTAGGCGGTGCTGTGTTTTCTTGCATTTACAGGCCTTTTTTCTTATTTATTTATCAGACGTGTCACAAAAGTTGAGCACATTTTCTTTTTCCAGAACTCATGATACCTTGCCCATAGACAGACGGACATGGTTCCTCTCAGCGTGAGAGGTGACCCCTACATCGGACTAGGGATTTCCTTCACCATTGTGCTCATTACCACCTACCTCAACCCCTTTTCTGATCATGCTTTGAGTGTGTACCAGTTCTTTAATGTTGTGGAGGATTTCCGGTTCAAGGGTTCGGGATGGCCCTATCGTTGTCGTTGGCCAGCATACTTCTGGCTGTTTTATCTCCAGGAGAGGTCACGCACGAAAAGGGGGAGGTAATGATGGCAAAAAAGCGTCACGATGATCACGTCGCAACCGTCATATACATACGTACGACTCGGGGTGGATGGCGGAGGTGGTGTTCAGGGCATTTGCAGTTGAATTTTATTTCGGACTCAACGAGGCAGAACGCGAAAGGGAATGAAACGAAATGGAATGGAATGATACGGAATGAAATGGTTTTCTCGGTGGATTCTTCCTCCCTGGCCTTTCGTTCATTATACGTGGACAACCTCTCGCCATGCTTTCGCCCCTTTGCTGGCTTTAGATGTTGCTACTTCACTTGACGCTGACGAATCACATCACGTCACGATGGGTTAGGAAAGGTTTCTCAAACAAGACCATGATTGATGATGACGACTCAGGCTCTCTTGACTTGGCCTCATGAGCATATGCATTGTTGTACCAAGAATAAGGGCATGACCGCTCGCCAACGGCTCTGTTACTTGGTGTGTAATGTATAGAGGCACTCAGCCTGGCCGAGCTTTAATGAACGGGTCTTGATGATGCTTTGCTGTATATCATCTAATTTCGAAGAAGCATGAGCCATTGGCCGGGACAATTTACATATATGCTCAGACTTGCTGCCTCTTGATTGTGAATAGTAATCAAGTGAATGTTGGACATAGGGAAGATGTCCTAAGAGAACGAACGAGTATAGGGAAACTTTGATAAATTTAAAACACTGTAACTTGGTATTAGAGCACTCAGGAAGCTTCGCTCTCGACGAACTCCTAAACACCACCAAACCTCGCTTCGCTTGCTCTTGTGCATGCCAAAACCATTCATTACTTGCATGTGAAGCTGTTGCCCCTCTTTGCTAATCCCAAACATACCCAACCCGTGCAAAAATTAATTCAATCCTTAGAACGCCATTGACTCAAATAACATACATGAACGTTTCACAGCATACCCATAGATGCCCTTCTACTTCGCCAACCAACTCAAGCCATTGGCTTGAAGCCCAGCTTGGTGAACAGAGTATCCATGGCTACCCATTGCCGGCCACACTTATCGAGATACTTGTCAACCACACCCTTCACATTTCCGAAGCGTATGCGGTTATGTTCAGCCAATGCAAGGATATTCTCCCGATCTTGCCTGGACATCTCAGTGCTCGTGGCCTTGGCCTTGGCCTTATCGACATCCCACAGGCTGGCGAAGTAGAGAAGCTGAGTATAGATAGCCTTTTCTGTATATTCGTAACGCATTCGACCAAGACAATCTCGGGCCAGTCCTTTAGGGCCAAGGCAGCGAGAACCATAAACACTCATTTGCCGTGTTCGATTGCCGCACTGGCTATCATCGCAGACCAGCCAGCCCTCGTAGTACTGACTTGTCTGAGTGCGAATGGCGTGCTCCATCTGGGCCACGACAGAGAGTGTCGAGATGGAACTATCACACGAGCCGCAGATGACACCGGATTGGGACACATGATCGGGGGACGTAGCCAGGCCCTCGAACACGGACGAGCTTTTGCACTTGCGGCAACGCAAAGAGAGGCGAGCACAATCACCGAAGCGGACCTCGTCTGGAATCTGAGAGTCCAAGGGGTGGATCTCAAGGTCGTTGCTTGAGCTGTTCTGCTGGGTTTGGAATGAGCTGTAGCGCTTGATATCAAGACCAAGGTGCTCTGCCAGTTGTGATGTTGATGTTCCGACAATATTTGCACAGAGACGCTCGACAGGGGGGAAGATCTGCTTGCCAATATACCACTCAACGTCAGGCAGTAGAGTGGGGTCTGCCTTGAGATCACCAGGAGTGTAGGCTCGTTTAGGAGCAGGCTCAGAGCTCTTGCTGTCGCCCGTAATCACGTACGCGATAACATCTCCCTTGCGAACTGTCTTGCCTTTGGCCATTTCACGGAGAGCGACTTGGACCTGGGGCATGGAGTTGGAGTCGGGGTAGTCCTTGGGTGCTTTTCCAAGCTGTGTATGGATGATATACTTCTGAACAGGAACAGTCTGCTCACGCATCTTGCCAGCAATGTCGCTCAAGTACTCATGGATTCGGGCGATTGAGACTTCGGTGTCGTCACCTGACAGAATCTCGTTAAGAAGGTGTTGGGAGATCTCCTTGGACAAAGCACAGTACTCTCGACGCTTCATGTCAAGACCCTTGACTTCCATCTTCTCGATGAACTTCCCATCCTTCTCTACAAGGTTGATGGCAGCATACTTCTTTTTCGCTTGAAGGAGAATACGGCGAAAGACGTTGTCAATATCGATCTCAAGCAGCTTGTACTGCTCGTTGACTGCTTTCTTGAAATCGTTGCCAACCTTGAACGCATCGGCAACATTGTTCACGTTGGCATTGATCATGACGGAATCAGTATCACCATAGATAACCTGCAGTGAGTTGCTCTCGGCCAGCTCCTTGGTGCTGCGCAGGATTTCTCGACCCTTGAAGGTTGTTAGAACAGCCAGGGGTCGAGCATAGAAGCGCGACTTGGTATAACCCAAACATCCATACATGGAGTTGGCAGTGAGCTTGAGGGCAAGCTGCTTGATGTCCCATGTGGCCAGCTCCTCTGGGGTAGCCTTCTTGTCCTTCATGAGGCTCTTGACTTGTCGACGGCGACTGACGAGAGTAGCAATGAGCCTAGGTAGGATACCTTGATCCTGGTTGATTGGAACTTCGGGAACTTCATCTTCTTCACTGTTCTGTGGGGTTGATTAGACTCGAGGTTCAAGCAGGAATTATCGACAAACTTACGGTAGCTGGTCTATCGACAGTTGTAAAGCAGATGTTGAACTCCTGGATAATAGAGGGATAAAGGGAATTGAAGTCCATGACAAGCACAAACTTATCATATAGACCTTTCTCTGGCTCGAAAACCAAGCCACCCTTGTACTTGTCCTTCTTCTTTCCTTCGCCCGCCTCTTCTTCACGCTGTGCCTCTTCAGCACGCTGGCGACTACGAAAAGTCTGCTTATCAGGGCAGATGTACTTGTTGCGATAGAACTCGTGTAGCAAAATGTACTCGTTCCGCTCTGCACGCGTGCCGGTCAGAGTTCGAGCCCAAGAGTTACCCGCCAGATTGGTGAGAACCTTGGTCAGTGGCAACATCTGAACACCTAGGCCCAGGGCTGCAATATAGTGTGTATCGGCCTCCATATGAGTGATGTAGTCGAGAAGTCCCTGCTTCTCCCTGGCCCACGTTTTCAGGGCAACCTCATTGTCAAAATCGCGGCGCCGGTTATCTCCAGAGAGGTACAAACTGCACATCTCTGTCAGGCTCCATGACTGGCACTTGAACATGACCGACTTTCCAGCATCGTTGGCCAGATCACATAGCAAACGTCCTGATAAGATCTGGCGTTCGGCAAAAACGTTACCTCCAGTCTTGCCGATGGACGATGGCCACTGACTGCGACGGAGTCTGCCTAGCCTGGACCATCCGGGAATTTTCTTTTCATACAGACGATTGAGAAGCACACTGTAGTCTACACCCTCCAATTGGTGTCCAAGAATCACATCTGGATCTGCAACATCCAGCTGGGCCAAGAAGAAGGCGAGGACATCAGCTTCTTGCTTCTTCAGCACAATCAAGCCACGATTTCTTTTCTTCGCAAGGTGATCGAAGCCCATTGGGAACGCCTGGCCATGCGGCCGGATAACTGTAAAGGTTCGACAGGGCAGCTTTTCTGCAGGGGTTGTGTCACTGAGGGATACCTTCTCGTAGATTCTTGCACTGATAGCCAGAATCTCTTGCTTGTTATCCTTCTCATCAAAGGCAGTTCGTAATGAGACGCTCATAAGAGTCAGGGGAGGCGCATCGAGGTTGTCAGACTCGCTAAGAACAGAAACCATGTTGGGGTGATCGGCCAAAACCTCAAGCTTGCAGTGTGAAGCATTCTTGAGCTTGTCAAAATCGGCATCCTCAATCTTCAGCCAGCATGGGCCCATGATGTTCTTCCAGAGAACGAACTGTTCAAATAGAGCAGTGTTGCTACCGAAGACGTGAGAATATGTCTCACCGGGTCTGTTAGGGTCGACTTCAGGCTCTGGGATACTTGTTAGCCGCTTTGGGTGACCTACAGGAGGAATGTGGCCACTCACTGTTGTAGGGGTAGAGAAGTTTCAAATACTGTGCTTCTTTGGGGACATCACGGAGCTCAAAGGCATATTTCCTGGTGCATGCCTTGATTTTGTACATGCCAACATTCATCTTGGTCATCATCGTGTCAATCTCGTCATACACATTCATCATCTCGACTTCTTCGCCGGTCTCTTCGCCATCTTGCAAACGGTGTTGACGCGGTAAGAAGTAGAGCTTTCTCGATATGTTGTCGACTTTGACAAAGCAGCTGACGTATGATCGTGTCTTCTTGTTGAAAACTTTGCCAAAAAGACACAGATTGCCGTTGACCTCAATGTAGTCTGTCCAGAAGAAGTTGAGACTGCCATCTTCCTCTATCGTATCCTTGTAGTCGATCTTGCCCATTGTCTTTGTTTCCGCAGGCGAGCTTGTGACGACGTTCAGCCTCTCTGTGAGGGTATTCCATGAAGCTGCGTCGACTTGAGCGCCGTTGGGTTTGACAGGAGAGGAGCTGGCAGGCGTGGGATAGGACTCTGCTTTCCGAACTTTCTTGATCGGCCTTGAACTTGCTAGATTGACACTGGTTGTGGCGATGGCGCCAGCATGCGCAACCTCCATCATGTCTCCGTCGTCATCGTCTTCCTTTGGTTCCTGCTTAATCTGTGCCTTTCTCTGCGCTACCTTTGCGGCTGGAGAGGAGGGCGCAGGATCGCTCATGGGGACATCGGCAGTCTCGAGAATGTCATCGTCGGCGGAGGGAAAGAAGCCGTCGTCATCTTCAGGGGCTGGGGGGAGAGGGGACGGTGACCTGGTATCGAGGGTCTTGGTCTTTTTGGGCACAGGCTCAGGAGCAGGTGAAAGGGCTCGAGCCTTGCGACGACCGCCAGACCTTTCGACTCTCGAGGCATGGGGAGCAGGGGCAGGGATGTTGTTGTCGACCTCGCCGAGTAGGTTTGAAAGGAAGTCGTCGTCCTCCTTTGTTTTGACGACCTAGATAGAGAAATTTGAGTTAGTTGGGTTGACCCACAATGTTGCAAACGGAATTCGTACCTTGGGTTTTGGCTGGGCCCTGTTGGCGCCCTTGAAGTATTCACTGATATCTTTGTCATTGGCCGCTCGCTTGGCATGCTCCTCCTGACGATTCTTCTTCGCTACACGACATGTGAGTATGTGGGCTGTCCTGAACATGTCCTGGAGGAAGACTGACTAGTCTTACTGGGCCGGCCACGGACGGTGGCCTCTTCTTCGCTTTCTGAGCCATAGGCTTGTACTCGATCCCAGTCTTCGCGGCCATCATCTGCGTAGCCCTCGCCATTGTCGTCGACAACAAAGTCATCCTGATTTAATCGTTCCCGAACAACCTTCTTATATCCATCCTCGTCAACTTCGTCGTACAGATTGTCGACGTCGGCAACTTTATAAGTATCAAAGACCTTCTTGCCGGACTCTCGAAGAGCCTTGAGCTCGGCGAGCCGTGCTCTATGAGACATGACGGGCGAATAGTTTAGGCCGGTGGCATATCAGTGAGGGAGTGGGGGGAGAGTGAGTTTATGCCTGGACGTCAATTTCTGATTATATGCTGCTCGTGATTGTATTGCAGGGAAATGAGGGTATCGAGAATGAAAACGGTGATGGGTTTCGGTGGAGGTGCTGCTTGGATTAGGTTGGTCCCCCGGTAACCAGCGAGTAGGTGCATGCTCATTTGGAAAAGTGGTCGGGGAGACGCGTCAAAGCGCGTTGTCCCTCCTGAGCCGCGTCTCGGCTCGTGTCGAGGGAGGGGCCATCGATCTAAGTGCCTGACGCGAGATTAGCCAATAGGCGCTACGACATGCGGGTGATGCAAAATCTTCAAGTACTCCGCGCAGGGGAAGTACCTACCTAGGTACTTGACTTTTCACTTTACACGACCTGGTTGCTGTTAGTGCCGCCGAGACTCTTTTCAGGGCTTTAACCAAAGGCAGCCGCTACATGTTTACGACTGCATTTGATATAATGACCACTAAACAGTATCCATTCCATTAGGACATCCATTTGTTTAGGCGCTTGCAGTCAACGCCTTTATACACGAGTTGTTTCTTGAGTTGCCGCTCTTTCAATTGATGTTGGTGGTAATTTATCTGCTTGTATTGTAGTGACCTCGAAGTAAGCTAGAAACCTAAAGGTCAAACAAGAAACTCAAGTCCATATCATTTTTCTTCATTCAGCTAGTCTACTGGCAATATCACTGTGTCAAGAACATCCCAAATTCATTTATTGCCCGACAAGGTGTGGCCGGCCATCCCGATTGGGGCCCCACCCACCCGGAACCGGAACGGAGTATGACCCACATTGAACGGCAGTTTATCAGATATCTCGGCCATAGTGGCTACCTGACCATGTATTAGACATCCATAAGTTCAGCTTCTATATTAATAAAATGCGGGTCGGAGCTGAATTCCAGGACATCCCTTTTCCAGAAATTCCTTGTGATTGGTCTTGATACACTCACTACCTTAGGCGGTTAGTGATGTGATGGTGATAATGCACTGGCCAGTAACTCACTCCTTCCTTGCGGATACTTCCTTGTAAGCTCTTCGCAAGAGCTACCCATGGCATTGGATTGCAAGCTCAGTCAAAGGAACCTTCCCAAAGTAACACAAACTCTCAGCTTGTTCCTGTACCTGGGTACCTTACCTAAGGCACTTACTCTGTATCAGTGGATGTTTTCCAACCTGCCTTGTACCTAGGTATAGTACCTTGAGTACTAATATACTAACCTACCTACCAAGGAAGCCTTTTTCATCACGCATCAGTCAACATTGACCATCTTTGTCTTGTCACACCATCTATATCCGATCCCATCCATACCTTACGTTACGTTACTTACTTACATCATGCCCAACAGTATCTTTGGTGCCTGGCAGGCGAAGCTCAAGAAAAAGATCCGATCTCAATCTCGGCCTCCGCCTCCGCCTCCAATTCCGCTTCCGTTCCCTGAGCTTGCCAAGCCTCACAACAAGATTAGCAGCTAGAGACTGCCACTGAATCGCCGCCGGGCTCGTCTCGATAGATCTGAAGAAACCAATTCAAGTGGGCCTAGTGAGGATACGTCAACACGGCGCAGAAGTCAAAGATCAAATTCTCAGAATTCGTCGTATTCTCATCTTGCGCTTTGGCTGAAACCGAAACGACGAAAGACTGCTTCCTCTTCGACAAACTTCGAGAAAATCTCAGTATCTGAAGTCCCAGGACTGCCTCATCTCCTCAACACAGGTGGGTGGGCTAATAAGTACTTGCTTGCGGCGTACCTGACTATATTTTAGCGGAAGATCTCAGCAGCGCATTTCAATACTCCAGAGAGAGATGGACTCGCAATGGGAGTTCCTCGAGTAACCATATACTATTTCCAATTGGGTCGCGTGTCCATACCTCTGAAGTATCCAAGCCGTTCCTGCATGACTCTGAATTTGCGCCCCCTTCAGCAGCCATCGACAAAGGTCCACCTCAGCTAGATCCTCTTCCTGACATGTCTAGCTGTAGCCTGGAAAGATCATCTACTTTACGAGCTTGCATAGAAGCGGCACCAGAGGATAAGAGTATGGTAGACAAATCGCTGCGCTCCACTACTAAGTGTGAAGGCATCACGACTCGTCCCAAGGCCTCGGAGGCACTTACACTACCGCCTGTAGGGAGTAAGACACCATCCATTACAAGGTCCTTGCCCTCTTGTAATTTAGTTGCTCCTGCGACACTCGTCGGCTCCCTTAGCGGGTTTAACATATCTGGAGGCCATAGCCACCCGCAAGGAGGTCAGATTTCGTCAAACTGGACTCAGGGTAATTCGGACAAATCACCATCGATGCAAGATCATCCCATGCAAGAGCCTGGTCAGTGCTCGCCATCGCGGTGCACCTCGACCACCACCTCTTAACCGCCCACAAATGTACTTGAGAGTTCTTACTTGACTATCAAAGAGGGCAATCAATCGTCAGCCACGGATTCATCAACGTCGAATACGCAAACGCAGCTCTCAGATCGATCATCCAGCCAAGGCAGCAGGTCACTGTATCCTATAGTGGCCTCGGATCTCTATCTTGATTCGTTGTCTCGATTCGAACTTAAGTGAAGTTGCTGGGCTTGATTGCCCCTAGGGTATTTTATTGTTTAAGATGGACCTAAGAAGTAGTTATAAAGCTGGCTATAGAACAGAAGGTATTCAACTAGCATCAGAGACTGACTACCTTTGTTACCTATTCTTAATCGAGACTAAAATAGAGAAGAATGGCCATGGGAGAGTAACCCACCATGTTCAAGCTTGTGATGGCCTGAATATGACAAATATTCAACAGGGCCAAGGTTTCAATTGTGTAAGTCATGTATTGTACATGCAGAGAAATGCCATCGCCCAACAAAACGCCGCCATATGCTGTATCAGTACACATTCGCACTCTTTTCTTGCGTCTAAATCGTACATACATCAGTTTAGTTTTACACGAGCTTTTCCCACTGGAAGCTCTTATTCATAGACCCAAGCGCAACTCGATACTCCAATATGCAGGAGCCCTAACGTCGCGGGTTGTCAAAGCGGCGGTCGGACTTCCTGTCGTCACGAGTCGCGTCCCAGCCCGGACGAGGGTCCCGATAGCCAACATAATCGGGCTGCCTCACTGGTCGCGTGCCGTCTTTCCATTGGCGTCGGTCTTTTTCTGGTATTCGCATTCTGGGTGACGGTTGGCTGTCTGTAAGGTATGTTTTGTACGAGAAGGGGGCACGCCTTGGAGACTCTGATTTGGACCTTGAGCTTTCTTCGCGTTGATAGCTATCACCTGGGTTATTATCACGATGCGACTGCCTTCGGCCTATCTGCTTTGGGGGTCGGGGTTTTCCTGCTTGAGTGGTGTCCCAAAAGTTGGCCGTATTCATGGCCTCATTCTGTGTAGACATATCTTCCTCGGCTGTGCCACGGCCCTTCGTCTTGCGCAAGTCGGGTTCTATTTCCTCCCGGTTGGCATAAAAGGCCTGAATCTCACGATTGATGCGCCCCCCGACAGGGCGTATTCTCTTGAGGTCTTTTTCAGGGAGCATTTCCTGCTGAATGACCTTGTTGAATGATCCATACATGATGCGTGCGAGAGCAATGACTTCGCGTTGATCATTGTAAAGAACCTTCTTTTGTTCCTTGGTCTCAGCTTTGACCTGTTTGAAGTAGTAATCGTGTAGTTTGCGGTAAGGCACCCACAGACGATCAAGCGCGTCGGTGATCTGGACGCCATAGGCACGTTTGGCACCAGCCACGTCCCCTTCCTTAGCACGAGCACGCAAGTGATAGTGCGTAGACTGAGAAACGTTGAGGTAGAGGCGCATGAGATGAGCGTCGGGCATCTCTAGGTGATTCATCATGCTGTCGAGCGCGCGGTTGGCATTCTTGATGACATTTGGGTTGATGTTATCACGAACACACGTTTCAAAGGCTATGCGATAGAAGTTTGCTGAAGTAATACTCGCCGGTATTATGTCCAGAATCTCAGTAGCATGACCGCTTGCTTTGGCTTGCTTGAGAATGCTAAAGAGGCGCAACCAGCAATCCCGGTCAGGCTCGAGATTATATTCGCGAAGAATGAAATTCCAGTATTTGATGCCCAGGCTTTTGAGCTTCGTCTGCAACACAACCTTCAGTAGCAGAGACAAGGTATTGTTCCCAGGACTGACAAAGACACCATTTTTATCCTTCTTGACCACTTGACCGGTGTGAGGATTTGTCTTGCGAGCTTCCTCAGCTGACATTTCCTTGACTTTGGACAAGTTGGGTATGTTCATTGTCTGCTCAATGAGTTCAAGAACCTCCTTTTTCTCGTTGGTGTCACTCGAGATGACCATCATACGACCCATTGCGCAGACGAGCTCCTCGTCAATGGTCAGACGTCCTTGCCTCCACTTACTCATAACTTCTGACCAGATGGCTTTGGCGCGCTGAGTACCTTTTTTGAGATTGAACTCCTTCTGTTCAGGCGTCAGTTTTTCCAAGCCATCAAGCGTGTTGAATCGTATGGCATTGAGAACGGTAGTATAGGTGTAGGAAGTTGGAGCTCTAGTTGACTCATTGAGAGTATCGACGATGGAGAACATGGAGTCCAGGTCGCCCGCTCGATTGCACACGCTAAGCACAGCATTCAGGTGAGTACTGTTTGGTTCTAGGCGAGAGTCCTTGAAAAGGGCGTTATAGTGCTTCACAGCCTCGAAGACGGCGGTTTTAGGGTGGTTCGACTTGGCGAGACCACGGAACAGGGTTGTATATGTTTGCGCGTTAGGGAACTGTGCGCGCTTTTTCATCTTCAGATGATGTCAGTATCACAGATGAAACAAGAACATGCGTGAGGGCTGTATCTCAAGCCTACCTCGTTGAATAGCTTGATCGCTGCCTTGACTTGTTGCTGGTTGAGCAGATATTCCAATAGGAAATTCCATGACACGACCAATTGCATATCTTTACTGCCCTTCTGAACCAAAAGATGGGCTTGATCGAATTTCTTAGCTTCGAGTGCTTTTTTGACATATTCAGCAACTTTCCAAGGGTCATTGTTCAGATATTGTAACTCCTTGTTGACTGCCCGTTCCATTCTAAGGTTTTCCTTCTTCTTCCATATTGCATCGTCAGCTGGGGCATCAAGGCTCTTTGGAGCATCTTTCGTGATAGCATCAGCTATAGAGTTTGCGTCTTGAGCTGTAGTCGTCTCCTGGGTAGTCGGTGTCGTCGTCGAGTTGAATATGCGTTGTGAGTGCCGAAACGAACGGGTTTGAAAAGCAGAAGCAGGCCGAATCGCTAGTCTCTTGGGCGGTGCGAACTGCAGAGCTCTCCAAAGGCACGCGCCTCCATGCAATAACCTATCAGCCATGGGAGAGTTGCTGCTTGATTACGAGTACCTAGCTTGATCACGAAATTCCAGATATAAGTTACCCAAATTTAGAGGCGACCACCTAGAAGAAAAAAAGGCTCTTATCTTATCGGCTGAGCGAGGGGCGTTGCATAAGATGCCCAGGTACCTTGCCTAGGGGGAAAAAAAAAAGACCCTCTGATCTACACCACCACTACAATACCATTAACTATAATATCTTTAATTAATT